>JBBPMP010000097.1:0-26380 GCA_038090395.1 Boletales sp. KT-2023a | reverse complement strand
TAGCTTGGCCAGGAAAGCTCGAAAGGCAATGCTTACCAATTCCCCCATAATGAGCTGAGTCGCCTGCTCCTGCGTTGCGTTGCTGTTCAAGTAAATGGAATAGAGCGCATCTCCGAGTGGGTTTGTGGTCATGCTCTGCATCGTCCACGAGTAGGAGACCATGTCGGCCAAGAAAAGTGGCAAGTAGCTGTTGACGTCAAGTGGTTGCGATGAGAGCATCGTCACGTTGACAACTCCACTCGAATACTGCACATGAGACGTCGTGACGAGAGGGGTAATGGTGCAGACTGTGAACGGGAGGAAGTTGTACTTCCCATTTCCATAGGTGGTCACATCTAGAGCAACGACACGAACTTTATTGAAAGCAGAAGAAATTTGGGGAGAAACCCACTGAAAGGTTGCCATGATAAATTCAAGTTTTGTCTAGTATAGGGGCAGACAAGATTGGCAACTAATCCGCTCGAAGAGTACCCGCCAAAATTAGGTATCGTCACGTATTGCTCTTGAGATGGTGCTCCTGGTATCCGACAACGTGTCATTCTACGTCCTATGCTTACGCCAGCAAGGTTTTACCTTGACTGCATCCAACCGTAACGTTCCATGCCAACAGCTCGACACCACTGGCACCACCAGGAAACGGAACATTCATCTGTGAATTTGAGGCAGAGAAATTCATATATCCCGCTGGGATTTGAGAACAGGCCACGTCTGCAGTTAGTCCTTGTTGAAAGAATGTATAACTATTATTTAGACCACGAAACGTGTGATTCGACGGAAAGTGCACGGAGACGTTTGTCGGAACCAGACCACCTGCGAATGAAATGCCGGTATGATTGTTTGCGGATTGGGTTGAACCACCATAGGATGGCGCTATCGGGAGTATACCGCCTGTTTGCATGGTTTGAGTCTGATTATACAGGAAGAAGAATCTGGTCCACACATACCCGTAGATACGTTGTACTTGAACCCATTGAAATTGAATATTCCTGCCGTACCGGAAGTATACTGCGCGGCAGTCACGCCGCTAAACAAACTGCCGAAATCTACAAAGGTAGATGCATTGGAATTATCTAAATGGGGTCGTTACCGCCCATATCTCGAGGTCGTTCATTCCACCTTACCTCCGCTGGTCTGAAGTACGGAATCAACCCAATTGCTAGCAATGTCAAGTTCCCACCCAGACGCATCAACAGTACGAGTGACAAGGTTCGGCGTAAGGAGCGTGGTCCAGCTAATATGGTCGTCAGATCAGACCTACGATCCAAAGCGAATATCGTTACCTCGACGTTTGCAATTTCTTCGTCCCAAACATTGCCAAGGCTGTCACGATCACCCTTAGGTAGCCAAACTTACTGTGGCCGTCGGTGCCTTTGGTGAAGAGAGCCCACAAGCTGGTGTGTGCCGCTGGAATCTCCCCGTGCCGAAGCTCAAACGCCTTCCGAGCGATCGACAGAAAACTGGAAGATTTATGAGCACTGTCGCCATGAAGGTCTGAGGAGATCATACTAGGCAGTGAGCGTATACAGTATGGTGGCTATCAGCGTGATGAACCATGTTTTCTCTGTCGGGTGTGATTGCAAAAGGCCAGCGAAGTGGTCGGAGACAATGAGTGGGTTTTTGATGGAGATTGCGGCAAGGAAGCCCCACGCAGCAGCAACAAAGATGGTTTGACCGATGACCGCCGCAGCAAGCTTGAATGCTTGCGACGATTGCATGACGATGTACGACCCATCGATCGCTAGGAAGTCGCTGGGGTTATATAGTGACGCCCACGAGTAATGGGTCACAAGTCCATGAGGAGCAGCAACACTGGCGCCCCCAAACCTTGATGGCCTCAGTCCCTTGGGTGAGTGTGCATATCATGTGAATCACCCGCTAATGGATGCGAAATGTGCGTTTAGCATTTACATAAAATAAAGCGAGGCAGCTTCATGGCATACGTGCTCCGAGCTCGTTGCAGGAAAGTTCGATTGGGACATCGTATGTCGTAGACGCCGTAGAAAAATCGTCTATGGCCCAGCAGTTTTCTATGCAATATGAGTGGGCAGCCCGCCGATAACGCACCCAGTCAGAGGAGCAGCGAGTCGAATTTTGTCCGAGCACACAATGTTCATTCGTAATTTACGAACACGTGGTGCCATCTGCAGAGTTCAGAAGCGAGCCGAATTGAGTTCAAGCGACTATTACTCCCGCTTCTTGATTAGCGCCCAGTTGGTAGTATGTATTGAAGCCCACTGCGGCGTGGAATAAGATCTTCAAATCTATCTCATTAATCTGCCGCGTTGTTTCTCGTGTGACCTCGCCACATCTTTTCCTGTGTGCATTATTTACGTTAGTATCCTCGCACATTCGTGCCAGCGAGATCTGCGTGCGTCCACCGTTCCAAAGAGTGATTCACCCCCTTGTAGTCGCCACTTCACGTACACCTGCAATCTCGTCGTCGTACCGTCACCCTTCGTGAAGTTCCAACAGGCGACGGCTCACGAACATGGCATCCCAACATGGCATCGTCCCTGGGCCTCCATTGCAAAAAAACCGCTCACGCGCTCGCTTCCATGCCACACCGCATGACTAGCGCTCAACACGTTTTCCTGTCACGCAACAAAGCTCCCAGCAGTAGACGCGCGCGATAACGACGAGGGTTGGTACGTTGCACGCCCGATGCGGTGCAGAGGTCTAGGCAGTCCCCCCATTCCGAGCCCGATCATCTCTTTGTTGCGTATCGTTCGTAGCCTTGGATACACAACATGCTGTTCTTGTCGATGGAGCGTTTTGCACAACGCGGTGCTTCAAGGACAACGTTGTCGTCGGCGTGTCCGCCGTGCTCGATGCCGCCGTCATTGGGTGTGCCGTCGGACGGTAGTGGGCGGGTCACGCCATTGGACCTAACGTTTGAGAAAGCCAGCCAGACCTCTGTAAGCGACAGCCCGACGCGGCGATATCAGACACCAACCAACCTACACCCGGGCACTCACATTCTGTGGGTCAAACAACAGCGGTGACAGGCGCTCAAGTCGGTCGAGTTGGTAGGTCAACAATCTAGCAGCAGCGTCCAGAAGAAGAAAAAAACGACATCGCCCAAAAGGCACCCAGTCTGAGTCCCCGTCCCCGCTCCCGGCGCCTACCGCTTCTTCCCCCTCGTCTTGACCACCCTCGCCTTTTTCCCATCCACGCGTCCCACCCCATCCTCCCCGCCCGCCTTGCGCTTCCGCCCGCTCCCCGCTCCCGTCGCGCTCGTCACCTCCTCCATCCCATCAGTCCCCCCCGTCCGCGTCGACCCCGGACTCGGCCTCACAGACGACACCGTCCCCTGCACCGACCCCCGCGACGACGCTGGCGACCCCCGTCGCGAGCCCGGGCCCGAGCCCGAGCCCGACGCAGTCCTACCCTGTTGCTGCTGCTGCTGTTGCGTCGCCCACACCACCTCGTCCAACCCCTCCCCCTTCCCCACCGTCGAGCCCGTCCCATCCTCCCCACCCTCCCCACCCCGCTCCACCCGCGTCTCCCGCCAATCCCGCCGATACACGCTCTCCCCATCTTCAAACATCCGTACGTCCCCGTCCCCATCCCCGTTCGCGCCGAAGACATGTTCCCCCGTCCGACGCGCCGCAAACAGTTCGAGGGAGAGCGACGAGCCATTCCGAAACGGTCCCTCTCGCCACCAGCTCCCGTCGTCTTCCACCGCCGGCTCGCCGAGGTTCTCCATCCACTCCCATGGTCGATTTTGTACCGGTGCGCCGTACACCAACTGGCCCGACGCATCCCGGTGTGCGTGCACCAGATTCGCGACGACCTTGTTTGGAGGGAGTTGGGGCAGCAGCGTGCATAGCCGTCGATAGTATTCAGACGGGAGATTGGTCGGAAGCTCGTCTTCGGATATGGTGGGGTAGTATCGAAAGGGATCGGGTGTCGACGATTTGAGCTGTGAGTGGAGTTCTGCCACACACGTCAGAGCACAAACAACAACGTATATATGAGACGTACCGTCAATCACAAAGTACAACGTATCCACGAGCAACGGGAACGCCACGGAGTCGAGATACGATGATCCGGACGCATGTACCTGACCAATCTCCTCAGTACTCGCATCATCAGGTACATCAAGGTCGCATACCAGAGTCAAGCTGAACAACGTAGACGGTAGCAACTCGTGTTGCTCACGAACGGCAGTCGTCCAGGTCCCCCCGAATCCGAGATTAAACTGCAAGAGCCGCGCGACGAACAAGACATTTTCCGTCAATCGTTTCGACGCATCCGCGTCCGCCGACACAAACATCGACACGATACAAGACAGGGTGTCATATATCCCCTTGGTCAATCGTTCTTGGCACGTGGCATCCAATTGAAAGCAGACACCTTTCGTACGAAAAGGTTCCATCACATGCGACAGGAGTCGCAGGATCTCGCCGGCACGCTCGACACGTTCCGCCAAATTCTCCGGGGTGAGAGGCACCGATGGTCGTGTCAACACTTCGACTAGGCTTCCCATACCATTGTTTATGAACTAGAACGACGATCAATAAACAATCGGTTGACTGAAAGCAAACAAAAAAGACCTTTTCAGCCACAGCACTGTCGATCTCTTTGACCATCTCAGCAATGAAACACGCTTCCTCGGATGCAATCGAGTGATGGAACAAAACAGACGTCATCTTGTCCAGAGACGCGCTAGCGGCTTGTTTCGTCGAATCGTTGGCCATCGCGCGACCCAACTGTCGTAACCCGAATTGCAGTTGGACAGCAGTGGCCGCAAGACGCCAAGGACTCAGCACGGAAGAGATCCCGCTATTCAAAAACGCATTGACGTCCGTACCTGCACGTAGGCCAACTTAACCGTTCCGAAAGATGCGAATAGAAAGAATGAAACACCTACCCTCACTCGAGTCGTCGCTCAAGATCACCTTGAGCGCATTCACGAGCGGCTCAAACAGCATTTCGTCGATCGATCCCGATTGGATAGGCTGCTCAAACGCCTTCCGGACCACGTCCAGGTCGCGGTACGCAGCAAACCGAAACTGTTGGCTCTCACATGTTTTGACTCGGAGCTCCTTCGCCGCGTCGCGGAGGTGCTGTGAAACAAAGGCATTGTGCTCGATCGACACGAGCGTCGGCATCTCCGCGGCAAGGGAACTAAAGTGGGACTCCCCAAACACGTCTTGTCGGCGGGTATAGAACCGATGGATGTCTAGCACGGTATTTGGGAGCGTCGGCGACATCTGCGGCTCTACTCTCAAAATCAAACAGTCGAACAGGGCGTTTGCAGACTGGATGTACGTCGTGAGCGATGGTGCTTGCTCCGAGGCTATGCTCGCGAGCTGGGTCCATGCGGGGTACACGAGCCCCTGGAGGATCGTCGTAGACGGAAGCGCACCGTGGGCACAGAGAAAGAGCAAAACGACGGAGCAAACATCCCATGCGTCGACCGTGAGCGCCATTATTTCGCCCTTACCAGTCCCGAGGAACCAGCGCAATACTTGCTCGTCGATCCCCGCAGGAAGATGTTGGTCGACGTGTAAGAGAAATTGTGCGTATTGTAGTGCAATCATGTGCCGTCTGAGGATATCATCCGTCATTAGCGGCACTTGACGCAGAGATGCCACGGTATTATCCCAAACTTTCCAGCCCCAATCCGAGGATGTTCTGTATTTGTACCACAAGCTGTTCGCAAGGATGGAGGGGGCATCTGGTTTTGGATCGGCTGCAAGTAACAGGATCTCTGGCAAAACTGATGGAACCGTGTCACCTAGAGAATTTTCTGGAGCGAGCGCCTGAACAGAGTCAATACCCAATCTATCTTATCCATCGAGAAAACTTACATGAGCAAAGGAAGACATGTCCGCTGCGACCAGAGTCCTCGCAGAACCATCCAAGTAGCGACCACCGTCCATTTCTACAAGGAGAGCCAAGAGTGATCGCACCTGTGTCCCCCGATTTCTCCACACGACGTGAGCAGCATACAGGGCGTTCGTAATACTGTTTGTCGCATTCATGCAGGTCCACACAGTTGCAAACCGATGAAATACTTCCCCGACTGCAGTGACGACACCTGCATGCGAGGTCTGGGATAACACCGCGAGGCTGAGCTGGAGACAATACGTCATCGGATGCACCCAAGCTACCGAAGATGTCTTTTACCTCGAGCAATGAACCGTAACAACTCGTACAGCACATCAATTCTGTCACCACGCTATACGTTTGCACAACGGCCGACTCGTCAAATTTGTCCGATCTGCAACTTTCAATGAGGCGTGCGAGAGGAATGGAAGCGAGAGCTTACGAGCTAGCAAATTTCTTGTAGTTTGGAAGAAGCCATTCCTTGAAAACCTTGACTTGCTCGAAACGCGGTGCGTCAACCAATTTCCGACAACTGTCATACAACGCCGATAAAGACGTCAACGATACGGGTGGGAATGGCCCTGCATCGCCTGTATGAGTATATGCTACGATTCCGTCGGTGTACGACGTACCTCCAAATACGAGGGGTAGAACGGCACGAATTTCGCGTCTCATATCTCTCTCGCATATATCCTCAGGGGTCTCTCGGGCACGCGCCCCGTATAAAATCACCTTGCGCTGATGTACCAACGATGAGGTGACGCTGTGGAGTGGTATCCAACGCAGAAATTCCCGATGCCTCGTAGTGGATTCAGCTGACTGCTGGAGCTGGTCAAAGACGCTTTGCCTCTTTTTCTCTTGGACCTACCTCGGAGCAGGAAAGGCCGACCTCACCGCGTGCAACAAGACGTTGGATATAAGCCGCATAGTCAAACATGCCATCTTTGACGAGTTTTCCATAGAGAGCCGACACGGTTTTTAGATTGGCGTGGTCGGCAGCTGCTTCGCTCGTGTCGAGCCAATCGAAAAGGTAATCATGAAGGGTCGAAGAGGACAGTTCGCGACGTGCTGTACGTTCGCAATACTGGCTCAAAAGAGTCGTGACTGCAAACGGGCGGTGGGGTCCAAATTGAAGCGGCGTCACGGCCCAAGTAAGAAGGGTGTCAAGTTTCTGGGTGAAAAACGATGACGGCTGGTCACTCGAGGGCGGTGGAAAGAAACTGATGGCCGACATGTCCGTCGTGCAGGAGATTGAATTGAGTGTCTGCAATAAGCCTATTTATCCAGCTATCCAACAGGCGGCAGGAGGACTTGCCTGTATATCAACAACCATTGAACCAAGTCGCTCCAAAGCGCGGGGAGGAAGATTCCGAAATAGCATTGCATCGTTTCTCCTTTGGATATCCAAGATAGTTTCGAAAAGTAGCTGCTGAACCTCGCGCTGCCGCTGGTCTCCAGGCACTGATTGGTCACCGACTTCGGCAGCTAAAACTGAGACTAATAACGAAGCGTGGCTCGCCCAGGCATTAGGACTAACAAAACAATCCGGAAGGGTGAGGCAAACTCGCTGCATAGGTGAGCATGGGATGAAACGCGAGGGAATAACACTCACTTGTAGGAGGGTCGCTAACAAGGCATCCAGCTTGACCAGCTGTCCTGGGGCCGACCGAATCTTTCAGATCAAAAAGGCGGAGATATGTATACGGATACTAGACGACAACGGAGTGGGTTACCTCTGAAAGTTTTGCAATACATGCATCAGCGAATGGCTTGGTGAGTGCACGGCTGACAAGGATGCCATCTAAATACTCGTCCGCGAGATGGGCCAGGAAGCCAGCTTGCGCAAGATTACATGTCATCATTTGCTGGACTAGCCACGAGAGAAACGTGCGGCTGTCGACAAGACCGTCGGCATACATAGGTCTGAGCAATTGGAGGCTGTTAGGCATCCAAGATCAGCCCGCGTAAGATGGATATTCGAGATCGTACCAATAAGTGAAACGGGAAACCCAACGATCACGGGAGTCGGGGTCTGAGAGCACACCTTTGAAGGATTGTTTGATATTCATTCCGAGGCGAGGGGCGCTAGGGAGTGCGATTTCTGCAAGTTGTTTCCTGAGATAGCCCGTGACGAGGTTTGTCCAATCGATACTATACTGCGTAGGATTGTAATTTGGCTTATTCCGCAGACCGACCTGGAGAGGTAAATCAGCCGCAGTGAACCGGCGAAACATTTCCCAACATACCGTCTCGTTTGCGCCAAGAACTCTCAAGAACCACACGGCACGCGGGATTGCGACGTTGTTGGACTGTAACAAATCGAGAAGGTCGTGACCTTTGGCGCCATGGGGTACATTCTTGCCGAATTTGTGTAACGGGACAGCATCGTTTGCCAGGTCTGCCAACCAGGCTTGGCGTTTTGCATCGTTGAGAGTCACACGGGACGGCATCTTGAATGTCCAGGGTCTAACCGGATCATGAGCGGGATGTTGCGTCAAAGACACGGACTCACGGAATAGCAGGGGCGTTCTCGGCACGGCGAGCAAATATTTCACTCATTATGTTCTCCAGTTGTGACAGGGCGCCTTGATTGAAGACATCATCGGGTTCTGATCTCGGCTGGGACGAGAGGACATCTGTGACGCTGTGGTTCTCTGACTGGAAAAAAGTGAGAGTGTGGAGTCAAAAAGGTTTCGTTGCGCTTACCTGGACATATGAGCCAAGGACGAAGCCGCTCTTTACGTTGTATTCGGACAAGACATCTTCGTCCTGTCCTGGGTATGGAGGATGGAAACCAGGATAGCCTGAGAGTGCGCGTGAGCCCAGGTGGATTTTGATGTTGCGTGAGCTCACCGACGTCAGCTGAACGATGGGTCGGTGGTACCCACGAAGGCGGACGGGAATCGTAGACTGGCAGCGACACGTCGTGTTTCTTGGTCACCATCGACGCCTCGACCAGACATTTATTTATTTATTTAATGAATAAATATTTTATTAGACCTTGTGGGAAATTGAGTTATCTAACCAGCAATGACATCACCCAGCCCATCTCAGCTATCTAATCACCATCAACACTTTCAAGTCACAGGAGCTGCATCACAACCATGTCGTCAACAACATCTTCTGACACCAATCCACATCAAGAAAGTCCAAAATCGACGACATCGACCTTTGTAAAAGCAATCTTTTTTTTCGTTGAAGCAGCCCTTGCTATCAACGGCATAGCGCTTTTCTCTCTTTTCGGGATGGCGCTGCTTCTGGACCTCAACCCTACTGAGGTCACCCTTAGCTATCTTCCCTTTGCAGGCATCTCACTTGTCCCAATCATCGGAGGCATCGTCATGAAAGGATCTTGGCGAAATTTATGGCATGCGTTTTTGCACTCGCTTGTCATTGCGGGACTGGTTCATAATATCGTGTTGCTTCGTAAGTCCCCCCACAAGAATCACACCATGTCTTGCAGATGTGATTGGACAGCCAACCTAGGCATCCCCGCTTATGTGGGAATCACCAATGTCCAGCTAGTGCTTTCTGGCTTTGTTTTCAAAGTTTTCCGCCACCTCGAAGGAGGCGTTGATGGAAAGTCAAATGACAAGATTTTGGAGGCGTTGTATTCATGCTTTGGGTATATGGGCAACAAAGCTGAAGAAGTCGAGCTGGAACAGCAACGAGCTGTAGAAGAAGGTCGTATTCATGATTATTTGTTATGCGAGGTGAGCATCGTTTTTACATGTGATCGCACTCATTTCTCACCTCACGTCATAGCCTCCTTCTTACGAGATGCCGCGGATGAGGGATCCGGAGAAGATAGGGGCTGAGCGTCAGGGGTTCCTAAAGGACATGGACCCGATATAGACTGACTGTATCTAGATAGTTTTTATATATTGCTGTATTGTGACTGCTCTGCCCCGATTTCTTGCACTGACCAACGCGCCAGAATAACCGACGATGCCAGCGACCCCTCGTCCCCCGTCCGAGCCCGACATCGCTTGTCCCACCCTGCTTCTGCGACCGTGTCGCTCGTCCACTCTTTTCTTTGAAATCCCCACCGCCGTCCCCCTTCAACACGTACGCTCTCGTCGCCCTGCCGTGCCACACGCCGCGAAAAATAGAGCGAGGACCCATTCCTAAACTATCCTACGATGTTATCGGCCGATATTCTCTATCTACCCTCATGGTCGATTTTCAGTACGTGTCAACGCTCTCACCACCAACATCACCCTCCAACAAACGACAACCTAACCCAAAGAATGAATCGCAACCGATCATAAGCCAATCTGTAGCTACATCCCCAGTTGGCTATGCGAAACAAAATGTGTGCCCCCTCCACATATGTACCCGCCGGCTTGCTTTATCCATCGAAATCCCGCAGGGCAAACCCCCATATGACGGAGCTTCTGCTGTATCTGCTGCTCCTTTCTTCTCTCCCTTTCCTCCTCTTCCCTTTTCTTCTTCAATGCCGCTACGGCCCTCTCCCTCGCTGCTCTCACCTCCGCTTCACGCCGGCGCGCTTCTTCAAGTTCACGCTCCAGCTCGGCACGCCTTTCCACGTTTTCTTTGGCTGCAGCCATTGCACGCTCCAGCGCCGCTCGCCGAGCTCCCCTGGATTTGTTCAGTTGCGTCGCCCTTTTCACTTCTTGCTCTAGTCGCCGTTCTTCCGCTGCAGCCTCTTTCTTCGCCTCCTCCTCTTCCTTGATGCTCGCCTGGAGTTGATTCCAGACAGCGTCGGATACGCCAGGGTCCCGTTGTGTAGCAGTCATGGGCTTTGCGGGTGGTGATCTAGTATTCTGCTTTTGTTTTGATGCCTCTTGTTGCAAGTCATTCTTTGGATCAGGTTGCTCGCTCGGAGGCAAAGATGGTGGCGGTGGTGGCGGTGGTGGTGGAGCATCTTTGGTAGCTTGGTTTGTTGAGGTGGACGTGGATGGCGGTGGCGGAGCCCGATCGGAC
Organism: Boletales sp. KT-2023a; assembly: GCA_038090395.1. Classification (NCBI taxonomy): domain Eukaryota; kingdom Fungi; phylum Basidiomycota; class Agaricomycetes; order Boletales; species Boletales sp. KT-2023a. Next base: position 15,598 of record JBBPMP010000097.1, on the reverse strand, counting down.
ATGCTAGCCATAGGCGTGCTATGAGCGGGCATGGTGCGGGCCATCTTTTGGCGGCCCAGCTGTTGCTCCAGCATCGATTCTATGACCCCGAGAGCCTCTTCAGCAGAGAGCGACTCCGAGGACCCGCCATCTGCCATGTTCGCAAAGGCCTTTTGCGTCAATCCTTTCGCGAGCGTCTTCACGTCACGCCCATTACCCCAGGACGGGAGGGCGGAAAGTTCGAACAAGGCATCTTGCATGTCGATGTAGGCGGTGGAGGTCTTGTCGCTGAGTTCGGGAATGACGATACGATTCTTTTGCACTTCCTTGTCGAGGAGCTCCATACATTGCTGTGGGGACATGTTCTGGAACGCAATCTCCTCGGAGAAACGACTGGCTAGGCCCGGGTTGACCGCCAACAGCTCGTTCATCTGGTGGTCATAGCCAGCCAGGATGATGACGAGCTTGCCCATGAACCGTTCGTTGGTCATCAATCCCACAATTTCGTCCATCGCTTCCTTTGCAAAATGACCCTCGCTGAGACGGTAAGCCTCGTCGATGAAGAGCACCTTTCCAAGGGCTTTCTCGAATACCCCCTGTGTTTTTGGGCCTGTTTGTCCGACATACTGCCCAACCAAGTCGGTCGCGGAACATTCCACCACTTCTTTCGTGGCCAGGAAGCCCATGTCATAATACACTTGACCAAGCTTTCGAGCCGTCGTCGTCTTTCCCGTCCCTGCTTTTGCATGAGCCGTGCTTCCAACTGGAAATGTACTACATACCCGGTGGTCCCTTGAAGACAAAGCTGCTCGGGATCTGTGTACGCATGTCGAGGCCCTTTTCCTTCATCGCGCGGGCAATCTTTTGATACTCTTCAAGTTTCCTGATGACCTCCTCGCAGCCGACGACATCAGAGAACATCTTTGAAAGGTTTGCGGACGCGTTCTGACTCCTGTCGAAATCAGGATCGATGTCTTGTGGTTCGAACACGACGTCCATCCGCTGCGAAGCAGGGACGGATGCCATGCGTTTTTGATACCGCGCCTTGGCTTGGCCCAACAGGTTTTCGACATCGCCCGCATTGCCGAAATTGGGGCGGTTCTTCATCCGACTGAGCACTTCCCGCGCGACATCTTTGGCTTCGTCCGTGGCAGACAAATCCTGGTCTTTCAGCTTGTATTCCAAGATTTGCATGAGCTGAGGTTCGGTAAAGTCCTCAAAGTTGAACGCATTTTCAAGGGCGAACCGTCGAGTCAGTCCTGGATTGACGTTCTGAAAAAGTTGCGTCAGTTTGGCACGCCCAATTTTACTGTGGACGACGACAACGTTACCTGAAACATTTCCTCCATTTGGTCCTTGTATCCCAACAAAAGGACGCACCGATCCTCTCCTGGAACGCTTTGGATCTCTGCAACCACCGTGTCGATCACCGAGGTCTTGTACGGATCGTTCGTGCCTTTGCTATACAGCATATATGCCTAAACGTCCATCAGAATCTCCATCGTGGTGCGCCTATGTAGACAATCCGACCAACCTCATCAATCACGAGGACCTTGCCTTCCGTGCTAACCAGGATCGACTTTGTGTTCTTCTCCGATTCACCCAAGTGTGCCCCAACAAAGTCTGCCGGATTTTTGACCACGACTGACGGGGCGCCAAGCTCAGCCATGCCATAAGAGGGTGAAAGATGGGTGCCCTACCTTCGCCATTGCTCAACATGCCAAGGTCTGCGAGAATCCGGCCATACAACTTGGCCACCGTCGTCTTGCCCGTTCCCGGTGAACCCAGAAAGACCCTGTTGAGGGACATCTGCATTGGTTCCTTTTCTGCCAACTCACGCTGATAGTTTGTCTCCAGGAGCGCAAAGAAGTCTCGAACGGACTGCTTGACAGACTCCAATCCGGTAAGCTCTTGAAGCTTCGCCCAGGGCGCGCTCCTGGGCAACACTTGAGACGGATCAGGTCCGATGAGGTCCTCCTTTGCAAGAAGGAAATCGTCCACTTGCATTCCTGACTGTCGCTCCCTCTCGACACGCTCAGCTTGGCGTTCACGGATTTTGGAAAACATGTTTTGCAACGCACGGGCGTTCCCAAAGCCCGGTCTGCCTCTGCCGCGACCCAACCGTCGAACGGCAACGCGTGCATACAGGCCGCTGGCGCCGTCTTCGACCTTCATCCGACCATTGTACTGCTTGTAAACCAGATCCTCCAACATGGACAGCAACTCTTGGTCCGTGTAATCCGCAAACGTGAGCTGATGCGGGACGCGACTCGGCAACCCGGGGTTGTGTTCGAAGAATTTTTCCATCTGCTTGCTGTACCCTGCGATGATGAACACGAGCGTGCCCACCCTGTTTTCCATCTCTGCGAGGAGGAAATCCAAGACTTGTTTCCCCGATTGGTCATGTTCGCCGACGAGCTGGTAAGCTTCGTCGACGAAGATCGCACCTCCGCCAACCTTGAGCGCGTCGTCGATCAGCTTCTGCGCGCCCTGTACCCCTTCGAAGGAAAGTTTAGAACCCGTCGTCTCCAGGAATGCGTTCCCCGGGAGCGCTGTAATGGACTCGAGGAACTGGGCATAGAGCCTCGCGACCGTGGTTTTTCCTGGATAACGCAGTCAATACCTTCCTCCGCCTGACACGACGAGGGCGCGTACCGGTCCCGGGGTTCCCGAGCAGAGCAAGGTTGAGTCGTTCTTTGTTGATCTCCACGCCTTGACGACGCATCGTGTCAAGGCTACCTTTGATGCGCATGATTTGTTCTTTGACCTGTTCAAGCCCCGTCATATCCATGATTTTGTCGATGGCATCGTTTTGCTCCCCATCCACGCGCTTTTTATTCTCCCACTTATCCCTTGCAGCGGATGGGAACCTGGGACGAGGCGGAGGAGGCACATCGGGTGGCGCAAGACCGTCGGGGGCACCCTGTGGCGCGTTCTGGTTCTGAGATGACGCTTTCGCCTTTTCTTTTTCCGCCGCCTGTTTCGCTGCGTTCTCCGCATCGGAAATCTTGCGCTTCATGTCCTCGATCTCCTTCTCCTTTTGCTTGATCTCGTTCTCTCTGTCCTTTTGCGCTTGCATGTCTTTCAGTGCCTCCTCCTGGGATTGCATCTTTGCCTCGAGTTCTATCATCCGAAGGTCATGCTCGCGTTGCGCTTGCTCCCGCTTCGCTTGGGCCTTCATGTCCAACTGGGCTTGCTTTTCGAGACGTTTTGCAAGACGGTCGCACGCAGGACACGTCGCAGGACGTCCCTGATGGCACACCCAAGAGATCGTATGGTCAACGGGGCATTTGTCCTGAAGCTTGTGCTTGCACAGCATGGTGGAATGAACATCGGGTTGACCAGGGGCGAGTTTAGATGGGTGGCATTTCTTTGGACAGGCATGCAGTTGGCATTTCAAAAGCATACCGCTACTCGACCGGTAAGCGAAACGGAACATGGATATGGTGTATTCGAAGGTGCTTACCAGGGTTCTGTGCATCCACCATCGGGCGATTGATGGTCAAACTCGTCGGACTGCGCAAGAACAGCAGTCCTAGAAGGATGCTTCTCACATCTGATGGGAAAACCGTCGTACACGTAGCGTTTGTTTTCCAGCATGACGAAGAATTTCTCCCAGAGCTTCGCCCCTTTCTTTGATTTGAGGAATGTGTGCGAGTTTCCGATCAAGACCAGCCCATTCCGTGCACGGGAAAGCAGGACATTGAGACGCTCCGGAGAGGACATAAACCCGATGTTGTTATCGGGGTTCGACCGAGTCAGACTTGCGATGACGATATCGCTCTCCTCTCCTTGGTAATTATCTATTGAACATGTCGCACGGAAGCAAACATCGTACGTCGTGGAAGCCTTACCGATCGTCGCCAATCGTATGCCTTGCTGGTGCGCCTTGGCGGAAACCGGGCCACTTTGACCCACCAGCCCAGCCCTCTGCAGGTCATTGGCATCCAAATCGCCCAAAACTGGATCGTGGTCGTTCTTCAACGTTTCACGCAGCTTGAACAGTTGACCCAAATACGGGGTCAGGATCACCATGTCTGCGTCCTTGTATCCCTGCTGTCTGAGGTAGCGCACAATCTTGAGGACCATCTTGGCTTCGTAAGTGTTCTCCTTGGACGAGGTAGACTCGGCGTCCTTGCGGTCGGCGATGCGTATTTCTTCGTCTTCGGGATGAGCATGGTTGACAAAAATGACGTTTGACTGAACACCACGTATGTCGGGCCTGTTCTGCGTACTCGGGTGGTCCATGAGCTCCGGATAGGTCAACTCCCTGACAAACGCGGAGATCTCGGGCCGCATGCGGTGCTGGGTCGTCAGCGTTTGATGAGGAAACTCTTTCAGCACGAGCCGCTCAAAGAGCGACCTATTGAGATCATACCCTCTGTCGCTCTCAACCGACAGCTGATAATTGTTGACTTTGGGACGAAGCTGCCTGGAATGGTCATGAGGGCTCGGGGGTACGATACGCAGAACGAAACGAATACGTACTTGTGATCTCCAATGAGAATCATTTGCTTCGTCTTTGCGCCCAACGCTGTCAGAATATGGCTCTCCAAAATTTCACCAGCTTCCTCAACGAGCAACACGTCTGGGCTAACAGCCGCGAGATCTTCCGTGTACTTGGCAGCCCCAGTAGTCGTACACCCGATGATCCTCTTTTGCTTCAATAGAGTCACCGTAGATTCTCTGTACCTGCGGGCCAGTTCGTCTTGAACGTTATTATAGTCCCTCCCGACGTTGCACATGTCTTTGACGAAGTCGTTCATGATAGCTCCTTTCCATTTGGCAAGCACGTCGTAGCGAGAGGGGGGATCCATGTTCCAGATGTTTTCCGCACCAAGAACGTGGGGGTGGTCCTTGAACACACCAGCATCGAACCCTCTCGACCATTGGGATATGAGATAATCCTCCTTTATAACCTTCCCCTTTCTCCCAACAATCTGCGATCCGTCAGCAGCCAACGGAACCTGAAAGGCATCCCAAAAATCAGGGTCTTCAAACTCTATGTAGGTGAGGACGTCGTCAAACGTAATCGCCTTGTCTGCGTTGGCAAGCGCTTTAAAAGAACCTTGCAAACGTCCCACCAAAAAGCCAGCGCTTGACTTCGCCTGATCGATGAGAGTCCACTCCGCTCTAGAAAGGGGGTGTTTGGTACGTTCCTGGGACTGTAGTGAGAGATGCTGGACACTCGCACTTGCACGTCCACCGATGCGAACTATGGAGCTGGCAACGATTCCAATGTTAATGAGATCCTCCAGAAATTGATCCAGAGCATGGTTGGTGTAACAGACGACAAGCATCGTTTGAGATGTGTGGTCATGGATCGCTTTAGCGATAAGTGCGCCGATGAAGGACTTGCCAGTACCTGCCAAATATTATCCATCAGACTGAGTGCGCAGGTACATGCAAGTTCCATGTATACCTGGAGGTCCTTGGATCAACGATACGCTTTGGCGAAGTCCGGCAACAAGCGACTTTGCTTGAGATTCGTCGAGGCGAATAGATTTAGACAAGGAGAGGGTTGCCTGAAGGTCCATGGAAGCATCCATCGAGATCCCTTTCACCACTGACTCTGCCTGCATGAGAGGTGACCGCAGCGTCTTGCCCTCGATCCAGAACAGGAGTTCCTCCGAAAGGGGGACAACCTGCATGTTCTTGAGCGCCCTGAGAACTGGTTCGTATGCGAATAGAGCAACGTCAATTTGAAGTAGTCGTACGTGTTCGGCTGTACTCAGGCGGAGGAGTGCCTTCGACATGCTCGCCTCTCCGTCTAGCTGGAGAACAATTTCGGGAGGCTTCTTAGCGAGCAAATCGTCCACACGTGAAACGGCCGCAAAAGAAATGACTTCTTCGTCTGCAATGAGACAAGCGAGGGATTGGTTTCGGAGAATCTTGAACCCAGCGGGGTCATCCGACAAAAACTTTTTCCTATCATCAAACTCCTTCAACCCACGAAGCTGCGGGAAGTCATGATGACACTGAAGTACGAGCCCCCAACGGGAGCCTCTGTCCGGAGAACCAGTATATACATCCACCATAGAGAGACCATCGATGTGGAGACCGCGATAACGCCCGGGTTTCTTCTTGAGCGCAATTTGAAGTTCTTCCCGCATCTCGTGGATCATATCTTCTCTGAGCATACGAAAAGTGTTGTCAAGATAATCCACGACGCGACTATCGGATGCCTCCGGATCGTCCAAGACGGAAGCGGGTCGAATGAAAGAGGGCTGCGTGCTAAGAATTTCGTCTGCTGTGGGAAGAATGGCAATATCACGGAAATTTGCAAAGTCGTTATCGTGTCTGCCCCCGGGGCCACCTATTCCAGCAGGAGCACCACCAGATGCGAATGTAGCAAGGACGTGATTTATGTGGTGGGCAATCTCGCGCACCTCATGCTCGGGTGATTCGAGAAGCTTGTTGATAATAGATGGCCTTGAGGCGAGCTCTCTGTAAGGAGAGGCGTCCCTATCCTTGAGCGCGATCAGCCTATCCAAGACCTTTCCAAAGACCATCTGAGCTTGCTGTGACAGTGTACCCTTCTCAAATTCCCGTGCAAATTCCGACCAGAAGATGGGAGGGTCCACGATTTTGACCAGGATGTGATCCAGCACGCCACCACCTAGATCTGAGGCACGTAACAGGTATTCGAGAGTTTGTGTAGCAAGACCATTGAGGAACTGGATGGAGAGATCAAACCGCATAGCATTTTGGATGGAAAGTAACCCCGACTGGTTCGAGATCAGATTATCAACACACTTGGGCGTGTCCTCCTGTACACAAATGGCCTCGAGAAAGAGGCGAAAGTTTCGAGGGTCCACAACAACTCTGCCGTGCACAACTTCATTGAAGCGTTTGTTAAGTTGATTGAGACGAGCTTGGTTCATGCGGTACTTGAGTGGAAGCAAATATGAGGAGTCGATGAAGACGAGGGTTGGGGCACAGGATGTTGACACGCGTCCTGGGAGCGCCTGGAAAAAGGGAGCCCAAGATACCGCCGCCGAAAATCGGAGCCTCAGTGACGCCCAGAACATCATCATGTAATTCCCATGAATCGATCCGACAAGCTCAGCAAAGACAGTACGAGACCGAGTTCAATAGCTCATAATATAATGCATGGGTGGGCACTGCATATCCGAGTCTTGGGATACCTAGCTAGACACTAACAGGTGCACAACCAGCACTGTAGCATGAGCTATTCAACCTGTCCAAATACCAAGTCTGCAGCACAAAAGAAGGAAAAACGTCGTGTGAGATGTTACGGATCCCTGAGAGATGTAGACCCGCAGTCGAGACCTGCAGACCTCTTGTGTGGAAATCATAGAAGCTCGGAAAAGCTGAAATCAGGCTGGATCAATGCAACCCAACCGTCCCTGGTCAAAATTTTAGAGAATAGACGGAAGCCTGACACAGGACGAACAAGAGTCAATTTGACGCAACAATCAAAATACCCTTTGTATGTACTCACTTCAAGCATTCGAGTCTACGTCGTCGAAGCTGCGTTCGAATGTCAGAGAGAGCGGAGCTTTCCGGGAAAGGTTTATTTCAATCGCCGCAAAGATGCCGAGGTGCCGATTCTGTCACAATTCTAGTCGCCTTCAAAGGCCTAGTCCGTGGCCAAGAAACCCCAATTCCCGCAGGTTCAAGAAAATTTTCACGAGTGTTGAAACGGAATTGGACTTCAGGTTTCTTACCCGCGGGGAAAGCTACGCAAGTAAAGTTCCGAACTTCTCGCCGCTTGATTCTCATTTGGAGAACCGGCGACCACTCATGTACGCGCTATTAATCGGTACCAAGAAGGCGCAGTTGCCCTGACACGAGGAGGCGCAACAAATCACATCGAATATGCAGGCTACCTTGAGCACATCGCTCGCGGCTATTCTTGTGGCAGTAGGGGGCATCATCGCCGCCTTTGCGATTGCCCTGGGCCCCAAGAGACGTCCAAAGCAAGCGTATCCACTCCCTCCCGGCCCTCCTGCACGATGGTTCTGGGACAATATCATGCCAGCGGTGAAGTGAGACTGTTCTTTCGTTCTCTACGTGTGTTGTATTGATTCGCCCCTCCGCAGTATTAGCTCTACTTTGAACGAATGGGCTGATGTGTATGGCCCGGTGTTCACGCTTCGCCGAGGCAATGAGATAGTCGTCGTAATCGCGCGAGCCAATGTAAGACGGTTGTTTTCAGCGTTCATCGATTTTTACTATTTGTCGCAGGCGGCTACCGAAATAATGGAAAAAGAAGGTGGTGCGCTCGTAGACCGTCCTCCCATGATTGCGGCCAATGAATTTCTCTCGGGGGGCAAGCGAATCACATTGACAGGTCGCGGAGAGCTCTTTCGTCGGCTCAGGAAAGCCCTTCATACGCATTTCCAGCAAAAGGCGGTGGAAACGTACAAGGATATTCAATTCGAGCATGCGAAACTACTCATCCTGGACTTTCTCAACGATCCAGAAAGACATCAGATATATGTACATCGGTATGTTTCAGTCTATGATACATACGTTCGGACGGTAACTTGCAATACTATAGGTACTCCACATCTATCATTCTCCGTGTTGCGTATGGGAACTCGAGCCCCACGTCGATCGATGACCCGGAATTCGTTGGAGTAAAGCAAATTATCGCACACTTCATTGAGGGGATGCGGCCTGACTTTTACCTTGTGGACCGTTTTCCTTGGATGAAATACGTCCCAGGATATGGAAGCCGGCTCAAGCAATATCATGACTCTGACCTCAAATTTTATAGGGAACAGCTGAATCGTGTTAAAGCAGAAATGGTACGTTCCTCTGGCTTCATATTGGTGTATGGCGATATGACTCAGAAGAAAACTCTAGTCCTCGGATGGTGCTAACCCATCTTTTTCGAAAACGCTGTTGGACAGTGTACACGAACACCACTTGTCTTTCGACCAGATGGCATTCCTCGTTGGGACTACTTTTGAAGCTGGATCTGACACGGCATGTTCGCTTCCTTGCAACTCTATGTTGAATTAAACAATGATTTAGACTGCCGATGCTATGGTTGCGATGATAATGGCTGCAGCCTGTTTCCCTGATGCACAACGTCGCGTGCAAGAGGAATTGGATATGATTGTAGGATTCGACAGGCGTAAGCTATTATCCAACCATCATCTTGACAATTCTCATTCGACGTTGCACTAGTACCGACTTGGGACGACTGGAGCTCGCTTCCTCAGCTTCACGCTTTTATCGCAGAAGCACATCGTTGGAGGCCCGTGACACCGATCGGTAAAGCGCTTCAGGTATTCAGAAAAGACTTGGGTGCATAACAGATTTGATAGGTTTTGCGCATCGTTCAACAAAGGATATTATCTGGGTAAACTCCTTTTTCGCACCATGGTTCTTCGATCACCCATTGCCATTATTCTTACCAGAGGGGCTACCTTATTCCGGCGGGTACTACGGTATACGGAAACCAATGGTACGTGACTCATCCCAGCGTCTGAGCGAAAGAGACTAACTTAGACTTTGACAAAATAGGGCTATCAGCCGTGACCCCGATATATTTCCAGATCCCGAACGTTTTGACCCTCAACGCTGGCTCGATCAAAACGGTCGGCTCCGCAACGACATTACATGTTACCCATTTGGATTTGGTCGAAGGTCTGTCTGTTCTCGCCCACGATCTGCGTGTTTTCTGACTGCTGCATGGAAGGGTGTGCCCCGGAATGCATTTTGCAAACCGATCGTTGTTCATTGGACTCGCGCTCGTTTTATGGTCGTTCCAAATCGCCGAGCGTCCGGACGCGCCGATTGATACCACGCCGGATAAAGACAATGCTGTGGCTCATCTGTCACAGTTCGAGGCCAACTTTGTGCCTCGCATTAGCAAGACGCGTTTGAGAGAGATGATGTCAACGTAAATAGGAGGTGGATACTGTCTTGGGATCTGCTAGTCACCCGGGGCTTGTCGCAGGTTGTTGAGTGAACCACAGGGCTTGTCTTGTTAGTGTCGTGTAAGGCATAGAGGCGATGTGTAACGTATCAGAAGTGTCTCCCAACGAACTTCGATCTGCAGGCTCGGATCGCCACGTCAGACCGTAATCATGAGTTTCTCGATGGGTCACTCGTCTGCTCACTAAAGTTCTAGCACACAGTTTTTTTTTCAATCTAGCAGCAAGAGCCTTTTGCATTAATTCGATTCATCTTATGATCTCCTTTTTTTTGTTCCACTTGGTGGACTCTCGCTCGTGTTGTATAGATGGCATCTGATTCTAGAGCCAAAATTCGAACCCCAAAAATAAAATGTGTGGCATGGTGCTTTGGGTACATCGCCATCCTGGCAACCATAGTAGTAGTCGCACGATATATACTGTAAGTTACTCTACGTGATCAAGAAGCGGGAGCTTTTCCTCGTCCAGGACCTCCTGTTTCTGTATTGTCGTGAGTGCCTGCGTTCATGAATACAAGCACATTAGAAACATCGTATACTTACTTTGAGGGTCTGGGAGAAGAAGGGCGACCGACCTTCCTCAGCTCCTGCCATCATCTCCATCTCATGCCTTTCCTCTACCATTCGGTGTCTTGCCTTTCTTCTGGCATAGTGATGTATGAAACGCAAAACGACCAAGCCTCCTTTTCCATCGCCTGAGATTTGCTCCTTCATATGTTCAAAGGACATCTGGATTGCAAAAACCCGAACTGCAGTAAAAAGGAGAACCACAACCATGACAAGCGTTGGATGCTTCATCGGGGTGTCAAGTAATGCTGGTTCCACTAGATAATTTCAATCAGCCATTTCAACACAGGGAGGGGGTTGAAGCTTACCCAGATTAACTACCGCCACATCAACAATGATAAAGGGTACTTGGATGAACACATTGCATGTATGAAGCAAGCATGGAGCATCGTACTTCAGAGGAACGATGGATACGATCAAGAAGCCTGTTGATACCAATATGGATGGATAGGTCTTCAGAAGGAGTTGCCAAGCACTGAGACCTAGGGTGATGCAAATCATGATGAGAATGAGTGATACGATCACTAGAGTTTGGATGACAGTGTCGATCAACTGCAAGGCCAAGGGTGGTGACGGTTCTGCCTCTTGGTGTTCCAGTTGCATAGGAGGTACTGAAGCAAGCTGAGTTCCAGATAAACTCTCAGAGGGATGGACATGTTTAGCACTTGTCACTGGAAGGGAGTCAGACGACATGGTGGTAAGGGGCAGTATTTGACGTTGACTCAAGCTAGTGATAGCTAGTAGCTGGTCAGCCGTGGAAATATTTTTGATCATGACATCATAGTCGACTTAGGTAGTGGTCAGATATGACTCTGACCTTTGCACTATTCTTTCCACGTACATATACATTTTGTTCACACCCACCATTTCAGAAAAGGAGTTTGACCCAAGCTGGTCCTTGAAGGTTGTAAATCGTTCATAACTTGACATCTTTCCTCGGCCTGGATACATAGCCCATTCAAGTCACCAAATGACATGGTATGAAACATTCTGTATGCGATCAACGTTGATATGTTCGAATGGCTCGCTCCCAAGGCAAGCAGTGAGTGGATGTGCCGACCAATTGGCATGTACTCTCACTTGACGATATTTTCAGTGCTCGCGTCGCGCCTAAGAGATCCACGATCACTACTTGTAGAGTACAGACGGCAGTCAGATTGACCATATCTAGTAGACCCGCAAAACACGCCATCAACAAAGGTACTGAGAGTGTAACCAGTAGATAGTTAACATTCCTGCAATGCCAGCGCTCACCGTGCTTGTTCCTATTTTCTGTTTTCCAGATCCTGTACAATCTTTCCTTCTCACCCTTCCCGGTCCAGATATGCCTCCGTCATCCGCTGATGCCGCGACCCGGCTACCAAATCTGGCTTGACGCCATTGACGTATATCTTTGGCATGGTAGGTTCTCCATTTTCGTCCAGCGTCGACGCCTTTTCCCTCTGTCTTCGTTCTCCTTGAGCTCACGGCGCGCCTTTCCGTCTCGGCCACCGTATCGATATCTTAGGCGCTGTCTGCCTCGGTTTCGTATTGCGCTGTTTCGAGCGTACGAATGTGCTCCTGTCTGCCATTACGGGCATATGAGGCACATTAGGCGGTATCATAAGGAGCGTGTGCGCCAGAGGGGAACTGATAGGGATCGCTCAACGTAGGGAGTGGCGGTCGAAACGTGGAAATGGCAGGGGTGAAAGAGACGACGAATGAGGATACGGATGCAGGTAGCGCAGCCGTGGGAGCGTTCGAGACGGATGGTGCGGGTGGCGACTGTCCGCAGGGGCGTACCTGAGCCGAGCAAGAAAAAGTCAGCGGAGAGAGCTGCAAATTTCTATACATGGGGAGCGAACCTGGGCTTTGACGGCGCATCGTCACGGTTGGGCTCGCGAAACACCAACCCAGGACCACCACCGCTCCCGAGGACACGCTCGTTCAAATTTCGACCGCAGGTACGGGCTGTCGAGTGCACCCGTTGTGCTCGATATAACTTGAGGTTTCTTTGCCAAAGAGTGTTGCTGTCTGAAGGCAGCGATGGAAGACGGATCACTATCTTTTTTATGCATTCCGGTTTCGATTTGCATCGACGGTGGTGTGCGATGACGACGTCTGGGGGGAAGTGAAAATGTAGCGCGTGCAGCGCACACTTCACCATCAGCTGTCCAGCAACCCGTTCGGCTCTCGGAATAACCATTTCACATACTTTCAAATCGACCCACTCCCTTCCCTATCGTTATCAATCACGCGCTCGTTCTATCATATGATTCTGACTTGTCATGCGTACCGCGCTAAGCGCGTTGACAGATACCCCTTCGTTTGTTCCTGTCGCATAGTCTGGATACGCACTCCGTACCATACTTAAGGGCTGTCGATAGTTGTACGACGGCAGACTGAATTGATTTTCTTTTACCACGTCTCTCAGTCTCTTCTTCGTGTCACTCCCGTGACATATTTTTTGACGCTAACAAAGCGAATCGTTTTATTCTTACTATTTCTCCTATTTTCACCGACATTCGCTGCCCTGGCTTGATCAACCCTGGAGAGGCAACGTATGTCTGGAACAATGCACTCTTATCAACTTCGAAGTAAAACCCGCGCTACCGACAATCCTAGGCGTCGAGCGCAAAGTGAGTCGTCTGCCGTTCGCCCATTTACTGATTCTGCCCCAGGTGTTACCCCTACACGTCCCTACGACGATATCCTAGAGGGAACGCTGACCCCGACTCCCGAGTCGGCTGGAAGCGCAGAATCGTCGACCCCAGTGTTTACACTGGCTGGAGACGCAATGGAGCGGACCCCTCTCCTGAAACACGGAGAGGGCGCTGACTCACATGATACCGATGTTGTGATCGAAGGGGTTGCCCATGCGACTCCTGACGTCCCATCGCCCAAGCTCCCCGGAGCTCTCTATACACCAGACGCTGTTGATAATAATCCACGTCGAATCATAACCACTAGTGCTCGAACGAAGCGAGTGAGCCTCACTTCGGAGAGCGATACCGGTCGCGAACGTGCGCAAGTGGAAGCCACGTTGGCGGCGGCCGAGTCGAGTTTGACGGAAGCGGATCGTGAGCAGATCCGGCTACGTATGAATACTGTCGAACTACGAGAAGACTCATCCAGCGAGTCATCAGAGGAAACGTACGAACCTGCAGGACCTAGTACGAAAGGAAAGGGGGTCGACCCAGCTAACTGGGGAGAAGTCCCGATAAGCGATCGCGAGCGAGACATCGACGCTCAGAGAGCGGCGCTGAAGCATTGGAATCAGAACCGAACGAGTGGAATCTTAGCCAAGAACTCGTCTACTCACCAACCTATCACAAGGCACAGTGAAGAAAGAACCTGGACAGAAATTGATAGTCAGGTTAGTGCAAACGACGCGAGCGCCCAGCCGAGTGAGGGCATGCACCGTACACGAAGAAAAAGTCGAACGCGCCGAAAGCAAAAGGCCATTCGTACCAAGGAAACTGATAACCCGATCAAATCAGTTATCAGTAAGGCACTGAGTAAAAACCGACCCACTCGTCGTTCTCGTACACGAGACATGGAGCCGGTGCAGCAGATCGCGCCAACAAGTTACATCGGGAAGGTGCTAGGTCGAATTGAACGCGTTAGTAAGGAACCATCCGACCCTGATGACTCATCGTCGAGCTCTAGCAACGAGACCTCCTCATCCGATAGTCCGGAGCGGTCTTCAACGTCGGATTCAGACTCGACCGATAGCGATGACACGGATTCTTCGGACGAGCCCGAGGAGCGGTCTCGGCATGGACGATACAAATGCCCTCACAGGAGTCGGGCACGGAAGGGAAGAAAGTCCCGGTCCAGATCTCCTAAGAAAAATCGTAAGCGATCACGATCCAGGAAAAGGAAGCGGTCGGGATACGGGAAATTGAAGCCAATCCCTCCGACCAAGTATGACGGATCGCCCGACTCGCGGGCATTTCACCGTTTCCTTACAGAAGGTGCTGCGTATGTCGAAGCCGGACGCGTTTTGCCAAAGAAACAAGTTTTCGTATTGTCCCACTATCTCACTGGAAAAGCCCATGAGTTTTACATTCGAGAAGTCGCCGGAGACCCTTACCAGTGGAAGATGCATGATTTCTTCCTGGAGTTATTCAACAGCTGCTTTCCGGTCGACTTCCGGACTAAGTATAACCGGAATAAATCAGACAGCAAGCTGCTGGAAGGGAAACCCCAAGCGGGAAAACACGTTACCAGGAAGTACCATATAACAAAGGAGGAGCACGATAAGGCTCTCGCTCAGGGCTTATGCTTCAAGTGTAAAAAGCCGGGCCATTTCGCTAATAAGTGCCCTGAAAATAACACCGTTAGTGGGAGTTCCGGGAGCAAACCTCCGGGAACAGTATCGAGCTTCAGCGTACGAATCTCGGATGAGAGCGAGACAGCGCGTCAGCTAGCCGACACGACTGAACGGATCGATTGTCTCACCTTGGGCTCATGCTCGTTGATCGAAGCGGTGCTGCGCCTGTCCGAAGATCCCGACGAGCGCCGCAGAATGGGAGACCCACTTGCTAAACGAGCCGAGCATGTGTTGACCATGGGAGGACCTTACCCCGGGGATAACACGGATGATCCTGAAACATTTGCACGCAACCGATTCACGGTGTACCGGGTTAGCGATAATGAACACGTCATCTGTGATAGTACACAAGATGATGATGCCCTACGAGAAGTAATTGTAAGCTCCAATTACCTTGAACAACCGGAATTTCGCCTGGGTAATTGGTATGTGGCAAAACGAGCTGGAATAACCGGCCAACATGCCGGCCGATCACGACTAGTCGGGATGGGAAACACAATAGCGCTCCGCGTCGAACAAATACTGTTAAATGAGTTCGACCCGGAATGGTTGGGATCAGGTCGGCACCACCGTTTCGACTGCCTGATTTCAGAGCAGAGCGACGAGGATCCAGAATATACCATCTGGGATCATGGGTACGACATGTATACCCAGATTCCAATTAACCTGCTCAGGCGTGAGCGATTCGACCTAGTAGGGTGGTACAGTGAGGTGCAAAACCGTTGCAATAACTAACCCTCGTACAGTGCGCACAGCGCACTGCAAACACCTGTGGGAATTTCGCTTAGGCTTAGTGGGACCAAACAAAGTACAAATGCTTAGCT
>JBBPMP010000096.1:0-66143 GCA_038090395.1 Boletales sp. KT-2023a | reverse complement strand
CGGGATAATACTCCCGCTTGACGCGCTCTTCATCGTCAAACGTTTTTTCGACGCTCGGCGAGGTCACAAATTGGAACCCGGTGAGGTCGAGATTGAATGCGTCGCGGGAGGGACGGGCGTCGTGGATAACGGCAGGGTAAGCGGAAGCCTGGACGTTGGACTTGGGGGTGCCTGCGGGCGGGTCTTCGACGTAGGCGTACGGCACGACTTGGTCGTCGTCCGAAACGTAGTAGTTGAGCGTCGTCTGAACGTCGCGGGTGCGGGTGTGGAAGTCGATAGTCATCGTTTAATCTTTCAAGACAAGGCATACGGACGAGACTTTATACCGTGAATATATGGCGCTTGGTCAGGGAATGGTGTTTGGATGGCGAGCGTTGCTGACGAAGAGTGCTGAGTGATCAACGAGAGTGATGACTCATAACATGGCTTGGTCAAATGCTAAGTGAATCGGATGAGGCTCTTCAGAATGACTCACTTACTGTGCGACTTTGGTAGTTGGGCTGTGTCTGGTGCAATATACCACCGTACTTGCGTGCTAGAAAATGAGTAGGTGACGTCACAGCAGGTGTGGCGACCATCACAGGTTTCGTGATACGGCGGAGCGCCGACCGTGTACACATCTGGAAATGAACGCAAAAACGAGCTTACGTTGACGATAGCGAATGTATCCGATTGGCTGATTGCCCCAAATCAGCTCAGTCACGTAGTAGGTTTGTCAGCACATTTTCAAACTAACCAAACGGGGCACCACTTCGATGCTAACGACTCGCTTAGTCCGCTGATTGGCAGTACCTACCATGTACTCGTGCGTCTGCTAGCTATGCCCGAAGCGTAGCAACGAACACGAGGACCATCACTTGTTTTCATGTTTTACATGGTACCGCGAAGTTGAAAGGCAGGTTCTAGACGCGGTTTCGACACGGAATTTGTCGAAACTTCTTAGAAATGTTGATGGCCGGTATCCAAATGGAAATGGCAATTCTGATTCTTACATTAAAAATTCAAGGCAGGCATCCGCCATGCGAGCGCTCTGCAGACTGCAATGTTGAAAGCAGCCCTCTCCACTCTTCTCGCGTCCATCCTAGCCACCGTACTCAATCTTCATGTCCCACCGGATTCTAGTTATCTTCAGCACTCGGCGCCCCTGAACGATAGCGATTCTATCGAATGGAACCTCGAAAAGCTCCCAAATCATAATGCTACTGACCAACTTGTTTTCGAGACAGTACAATCGCTCCTTCAGCGTTGGCCCAATGTTCGCATGAGAAACGGTAAGCATTTTTATGAGTTTATCTACCGGTGGTTTTTATTTAGATATGTCTTACGGTGATTTTCAGATCATAACATTGTACCAGGAACTGTTCCGAAAGGGACACTTCTCTACCACGGTACGAATGAACAAAAAATACCAGTTGGTCCAGAATGGGTTGCTACAGATCCCGACTTTTCGTACATGTTCTCTCATGAGAAGTCCCCTCATCAAGGGAGCTGGCACCTCACACTCGCGACTACTCGGCCACTCAAAGTCGTTTACTTTGATGGAAGCAGTGCGGCGAAGTTTCCATACGGGTCACTGGATACGCAAGATCTGATCGTTTGGGGTGGCTCCCCCTTTGGAAGTGAATGGAACGAAGCACAACGGATTAAAGACCTTTGCATGTGGGGGAAGAACTTTGGCGTAGACGGCATCGTGAGGTAATTGCAGCGCCTCTTCCGTTCACCTTCTTGCAGGATGGCGGACAACTTGTGAGCAGTTAATCTGCCCGTCGCCCAGCTGTGCCTAACAGCCTCAGCGAGCTGATGCTTTGCAGCTTTACTTCTGGAGTTAGCGTGGTTTCTTTCGAGAACTTACCCGCTCCACGGGATGTTTCGCCAGCGACTTGTGGGTGCTTGTTCACTGGTTCGACTGCATGTGAGATACAAATAGCGTCCAACAGCGGGACTCGTCATTTTTCAAGCAGTGGTTGCTGGTTCTTGGCATGATCGCTTTCCTGGGGAGACGCGAATTCAGTTGGACCTCGCTGGGTTAGTTTCCTTCTATGATACGGGCCTTGTGCCTTCATTGGTTCCCATTCGCGCCGGCCAGGAAAGGTGGGATCATCGTGTGCAAAACACATCCAGTAAAGATCTATCCGCTCTAAAATTGAGACTAGAGGAAGCGCTGGTCAGGACACCCGGGCATTCGAGTGGAGTTGACTGGAAGACTCTAATGCAGATTATAGTCGACCGATTTGCTGGACGACTCGAACTGACACGCCACCTCCTGAATACTTCGGCGACAGACACGGAGGCAATCCTCGACGCAGCCAACAAAACTCAGACTCAGCTCAGAATTATGTTGACGCCCTACATTCTTCTCTCAGCCACGCCAACCAACCTATTGAACAACGCTAACTTGGCCTGGACGGCTCCCATATACAAGCTTTGCGCAACGACACACACCTACTGGATGGACACTCTGTTGGGCTCTATGACCAATTCCGAGAGATTGATTTTGCAGGCGGTACGAGGAACCACCCGAGAGATTTGCCGTGTGGTGACGAAGATGTGGGTTGCTGGGGTGTATGCGGGCATCGATGCATCCTTGAACACCATGGAATCTCTCGATACTGCCGAAATTACTCACGTTTTGAAGACTTGGAACGAAGACTTGAATCGGCTGATGGCGTGGCTCGACTGGAGTATTTGGGTGAAATGCAATCCAGCGTGTAGTCCAGAGGCACGTCTCTCTTGCACTCGATCCAAGAACTTCATAGCATCACTCACGATTCATCAATAGGAGATGTGTCACTTGCCGGTTTGGCCTTACGGTTTTCCTGGGTTTCCTCCTCCGAAACGTCGCTTGCCGGTTCCCAATTCATATGGACCACAGGAAAGGCTGGTGGAGAGTACCACCAAGCCTGAACAAAATGAGTGGATCCGACCACACCCAAAATGTGTCAGACAAGTCGACACATTCGAGTTTTGATGCCTCTGGTCGGTTTTGTTTTAGTTTGTTATACTGAGGTGGATCTTGGACCTTTAACCCATTATGCCGTCAAATTTCTTGTGCCGTTTTGGGCGACGCCGTTACATATGAAACACTGGCAGATTTCCTGCGGACATCGCAGTGAGTTTGACCCTTCGAAACGCAGTACGGTGGATTTTGTGGAAAGTGTTATGATACCAGTCCACTGTTAACACGGTGATTGCCTGCCAACGCCGTGCGGCTCGCGTCTATATATATACATGTACACTTCATAAGTACGTACTGCGTTCGCTCCACGAACAGATGGTCACGTGGTCATGTATACACGTTTCTTGGCAAAACCATCAGTGCAAATGTATGCGAGTGATACTTCAAGTTGAGTACAAAAACATTCCACTAGAGGTGTCATTGCGGTCTTTTTATTGTGGATGTACGCCATTAGGCTGCCCAACTTTCTAGGCCCGTATATCAATAACCATGACCACGGTTATATGATTGGTGGATCTGACGTTGTATCGATTCTGCCGAACGGAGGTTGTCTATTTCTGTCTCCAAGTGTGCGGTTGTTCGGGCATTGCTCACTACCACTTTACTTGGCACACTCGATTGCTCGACATCGCTTGTAAGTTATAGCCTCATGTGCGATGAACGGACCACGACGACGCGCCTATTGACGGAAATCCACGTTTTGTTGAACACCGCCCATTAGATAATTAATCTGAACAAGGTATTTAAGCCCAGGGACGCTCTTGCTCCGCTTTGTGGTGTCCTGCAATGCGACAAGCAGCAATTTTCAGCCTCCTTGCGCCAGTCGCCGTCGCACTTCATGCGCAAGCACCACTGGACTCTAGTCCTCGTTTGCGAGATCTGCACTCGAGCATACAACTCGGCGACAAGGATCCGACAGGATGGGACCTTGACACACCTCCGAACCCTGATTCCACTGATCACCTTGTGTTCGAGACGGTGCACTCGTTGCTTCTACACTGGCCAAATACCCGCATGAGAAATGGCGAGTGATCTGCTGTTTGTCGAGCTGTTCGACAGAACTTGAGCTTGTCGTTTTCCAGGCCATAACATCGTGCCGGGAATCATTCCCAAGGGAACGCTTCTCTACCATGGTACGGATCGCGAAGAGCTACCTTCGGGTCCGGAATGGGTCGCGTTGAATCCGGAACACTCGTATCTTTTTTGTCGGGAGCGTCGTGGGAACACGGATCACATGCACTCTTCTCGAAGGGGATGTTGGCATCTTACACTTGCAACCACACGGCCACTTAAAGTGGTATATTTTGATGGAAACAGCGCCGCAAAACTCCCATATGGCCCATTGGATACGCAAGATCTTCTTGCATGGGGAAAATCGCTTCCGGGGAATATATGGAATGACACACAACGGATTAAAGACCTCTGTGAATGGGGGAAGAGCGTCGGCGTAGATGGCTTCGTGAGGTATTTTTTTATCTCGTCCAGTATCTTCCGATGTTGATCGGTCTCGTAGGATGGAAATGGCTTTGTAAGTGATCGCTGTACTTTACGATCTAGTTCTGCTCAGATGACTTTAGTGAGGTTGTGTTGTGTGACTTTACCTCTGGCGTTGACATTATCTCCCTTGTGTACATTGTGCATCCGAATATCGATGACGACACAACGGACTGGGGTGAGTTTGCACTCATGAGTCTGATCTCTTGCGTGCAAAGAAAACTGAAGATGGCATTTCTGACAGCGACAGTCGAGATGTATGAAGCACTTCATGCTGGTTTTTGGAATAATGATTTCCCGGGTGAGACGCGCATTCAGCTGGACTTGACCAGGTTACTCTCCTTCTACGACACCAAACTTGTTCCGTCACTCGTTCCCGTCCGGGCTGGCCAAGATAGATGGGACCAACGTGTGCGGAATATATCGGACAAAGATTTATCGGTTGTGAAGTCGAGGTTAGAAGGATCGCTGAGGAGCCCGGCTCTACAGTCGAGCGGAATCGATTGGAAGGCCGTCATTCAGGTCATAGTAGATCGATTTGCTGGACGGCTTGAATTAACACGCCACCTCCTGAACACGCCGTCATCGAACCCGGATGAAACTCTTGATCTCGCCCGCGAAATTCAGACCCAGCTCAGAGTTATGTTGACACCGTATCTCCTTTTATCGGCCACGCCAACAGATCCACTAGACGAGGCTGACCTGGACTGGACGATTCCTATATACAAGCTCTGTTCTACTACGCACACGCTCTCGATGGAGTCCGAGTCGGACTTCATGACCGAATCCGAAAAACTAATTCTACAGGCGGTACGGGGAACTAGCCGAGAGATCTGCCGTGTGGTAACAAAGATGTGGGCTGCTGGAGTATACGCGCGCATCGATGCGTCGTTGATCAGCCACGGGTCCCCTGACATTGATAAGGTGACTCGCGTTTGGAACGCCTGGGCGGAAGACCTGAACCTACTCATGACTTGGCTCGATTGGAGCGTGTGGGTAAAGTGCGATCCGCAGTGCGGCCCCGAGGTGCGTGTGTTGCGATGCGACGCATGCATCGTATTGCGACCCATTGATCATTGACAATCCAGGAGACCTGTTATTTGCCTACCTGGCCTGTTAAATTTGCTTGTTCTCCTCTGGACCCCCTGGGCTGTGAGGAAGCTGAATCCGATGGGACAGGCGCGGAAAGCATAATCGATGCCCATTCGCGAGCCATGACAAAGGCAAGCCATCCAGAAGAGTGGGTCAGGCCACAACCAAAATGTATCAGAAGGATAAGTCCGTACAGTTTTTGATATATGGCTGACGGAAGGATCGGCATTCCAGTCACAACAGAACCGAGCTACACGTAACTTAGACAGTGCCAGACACCTGTTTTATGTAATGGTGTTCCCACGCCTTGTTCATCATGACACTCGTTTCCGTTCAGCTTCAAGTGCTATTACAAGTCATTCTGGCTCGACGCACGAACAACAGAAGCAAGGAAAATCACGAAATCTTGCCATTTCAGTATGCTAAATCGGTCAGATCTCTAACAGTCGTGCGACCCTTGCTGTAGCCGCGGCGCCTGCTGTATGGAAGCCCGGTCGTCTTGGCGCAGTTCGGCACGTGAATTTGGGAATTAGGATTGCGTCAAGACCTCAGACACTACCTCGGGGCTTCCATACGGCTGCCACATGGCAATGTTTATGGATGGTGACAGCTCTGTTTGCCAGCGGGTGACCGAGCTACACGCGGGTACCAAGTGGACCTTAGCCACGTCTGTGTGCGATCACGCAATGTGGACAGTCTTTCTCATTCTTGCATCAACTTTGGTCGTTGCGCACCATGTTCAGGGACCAGTGCACTTTAGTTTTCTGGCTATCCTCAACGAAGCAGCGCTTTGGAGTCTTGACGACCTTCCGAACCCCAATGCCACCGATCACCTCGTATTCGAGACGGTGTACTCGCTGCTTCAACATTGGCCAAATACACGCATGCGAAATGGTGAGCGGCAGGTTGGCTTGTCTAGCTTCCAATGGAGCTCACACGTCTCCAGGCCATAACATCGTTCCGGGAACCATCCCCAAAGGGACACTTCTCTACCGCGGTACAGGCCGCAAGGAGTTTCCACCTGGTCCGGAATGGGTCGCTCTGGATCCCGAGCACGCATACTACTATTGTTCGGATGCTTGGGGGTCCATGGATTTCCGAGCAGGATGTTGGTTTCTCACCCTCACGACCACTCGACCGCTCAAGATTGTGTATTTTGACGGAAGCAGCGCTGCAAAATTCCCAGGGGGGTCGTTGGACGCACAGGACCTTCTAATATGGGGCAGATCAGAACCCGGCGATATATATGAGGAGCCGTCGCGCATTGAAGCCCTTTGTAGATGGGTTACAAGATTCGGTTTGGATGGCATCGTGAGGTGTGTCTTTACTTTGCTCGTATTGTCTTACATTGAGCATGGGTCTGACAGGATGGCGATCGATTTGTGGGTTGCTCCTGAAATGGTTCAACTCTGTCTAAACCAAGTTTTAGCGAGCTCATGCTTTGCGACTTTACCTCTGGCGTCCACGTGGCTTCTTCCACCAATTTAGAACGCGCGGGGGGTATTCCGCCAATGATGAGTGCGTCCTTATCTGATGCTATCTGGCTTCGATACTCAAGTTACTTTATATAGCGGATTTGATCTTGTTTGAAGATGTAAATACTGGCTCTCGCTATAATCACTTCCCTGGCGAGACACGTGTCCAGTTGGATCTAACCGGACTAATCTCCTTCTACGACACACAGCTGGTGCCTTCCCTGGTTGCCGCTCGAGCCGGTCAGGAACGGTGGGATCATCGCTTGGTGAACATATCCAGCGAAGATTTATTTAATGTAAAGTCAAGGCTCGAGACGATTTGGACCGGATCCTTGAATCGGTCGCTGACCGGAATTGACTGGAAAACACTCGTCCAGGTTTTAGTTGATAGATTCGCTGGGCGACTCGAACTGGTGCGCCACCTCCTGGACACGTCGCTATCAACTTCGGATGAAATCCTCGATCTTGCCAGCAAAATACAGATCCAGCTCAGAATCATGTTGACACCTTATCTTCTGTTATCAGCTACGCCAACCGATCCATCAGACGGTGGTCAACTAGGCTGGGCGATCCCCACATACAAGCTCTGTTCTACGATGCACACGTACTCGATGGAGTCCGAGTTGGATTCTATGACCGAATCAGAAAAATTAATTTTACAGGCGGTACGAGTAACAAGTCGAGAGATATGTCGCGTGGTGACGAAGATGTGGGTCGCCGGAGTGTATTCGGGAATCGACGTGACGTTGAACAAGAAGGAATTCCCCGATATTTCTGAGGTAACCCGTGTTTGGAGTACTTGGGCCAAGGACTTGGGTGGGCTAATGGCATGGCTCGACTGGGCGGTGTGGGTGAGGTGCGACCCCAAGTGCGAACCCGAGGTGCGTTTGCTGCAGTTAACATTGGATGATTGTATCTAACACGTGATGAACCATTAGCAACTATGTTACCTGCCCACCTGGCCTGTTGGATTTCCCGGTGTTATGTGGCCCACTGGTATCCGTCGCAGACGACAGGAGCGGTCAGCCGGTAGCATACCACCCTTCGACATCGACTCTAAAGCGAATGAGTGGGTCCGGCCACAACCAAAGTGTGTCAGGGTGATTGAACCGTATAGCTTTGAATGGATAAATACCTTGTGAGCGTCTGTATAGAGTATCTGTGCTTGGTGGCCGGCTGTCAGCACGAACGGACTCGTGTCGGGTCGGGTCGTGGTCCATCGCTACAGAACACTTTGTCGACGTCGAATGGTATCAAACCGAGTGGATGCGACCTCGACCGAAGTGTATCGGAGGGATTGAACCTGCATGGTACACAGTTTGTTGGCTCGTCAAGTTCAATCGAGTTTGCATAGCAATATTTGCTAGTAGACCGCCGAGACAGCCTAGTATGAACGATTGATGGTTGTAGATCAGTTCAGTCAGTTTGGAATGGGGTGAAGAACGCGCTCGAAGGTTCAAACCAGTGTTATGTAAAACGACAACGTAATATACCATTTAATTGGCCGGACATTGACGATCTGTACCATCCAGCGTCATGCATGGGAGCTGGTAAGTATACATGATAATCGAGAGCATGGATTCGCCGCCGCCACCGTTCTCGTACCATGGCTTGTCAGGATAAGGGCGCAGGTCGAGCGAATCGATGGCTGCCTTTTCCGACAAGTCCAATCTTCCTCTGAAATGTCACCCCGGAGGTACCGTCGGCTGAGCGCTCGAGTCATCGCAACCTGTGCGAGCTCGAGGTGTGCCTGCGCAAAGGTGAGCCCATGCGTACGGGAGTTGGAAAGCGTTGTGTTTGTCTGTGTCTGCGACAACGAGGTGGAGAGAAAGCCAGGCCGGGAAGGATTGTATAGGATGTCCCACATGTCAGACGACATCATGGGGCGTGTATGACCGTCCTGACAAATAATCAAGAAAAATGTTGCAAAATAGCAATTCGTACGTATCTGTCTTGCCATCCTCAGTCGGAGTATGACAACACCGACTGCCCTTTCCAACGCCTTCTTGGCATACTGGGGGAGCGCAGAATGGCAGGCTCGAGATCCCCCGGTGGGATCTCCATCTCCAACCTTTCCTCCAACGGGATTTGAGTAGTTTCTGGATCTCCGCCTCTCGCAACGGAATCCACCAGACGCTGCATGCGTCCTGTTCGCCATTCTATCGGTCAAGCAATGTGCTGTTAGCGTCACCAAGTGGAGGACGCGGTCTCGCGGAAGACATACGCCTGGTCGTCAGAAAGAGGACGTGGACTTGCACGGGAGCGCCTACGAGGGCCGCAGCTCAGCGTGGTGCACACTATCTGTAGAACCATTGAAATGGCCATCTAATAAGAACGTGAGCCCAATCGGACCAAAAGGTGCGACCCCGGGTTGAACGGGTCCCGGTGAAGGTCCAGCCAGGTATTAAGGGTACCAAAAAAAAGAGAAACGTACTGTGCTTCAAGGCAGGGCGTTGTCATTTAGGTACCTAGCGCGCCGAGTGCACAATATCATGGATTCATGGCAAGGATGACGTGCATCATGAATTGAAGGCGCCGAGTTCCAGGGGTCCAGAGTCAGCGCATCGTGTTCACCACATTGAATGGCAGAGCAGCCTCACCTCGTCTCGCTGGTGCTCCAGTCCAAGAAGGCTCTTCAACACGGTGAACAGCTCTGCTCACAGGCAAATGCCCTCACCAACGTCTCCGCCCAGTGTGCTGTCGACGTGCTCGCGCTCGACGCCAAAGTGAAGTGGATCAGCCAGGCGGTCATCGAACAGCTCAAGGTGCGCCGTCGTCACGTCCCTGGCGCAGCCCACTCACATATTATTCTTAATAGTTGGCCGCTAGCGTGGCAAAGAGCATCGAGCACAAACGCGCGCAGCTCGACAAGCAAATCCGCGTACGCTTCTCTCCTCCGCCACACCGCTCCTCACCATCCTCACCCGCCTCCGACAGGAATGGGACGCCGTCCGCTCGGAGCGCACCTCTGCCCTCGACGCCGTTCTCGAGGCCCTTGGCGCGCAGCTCGTCCCGCCGGGCTTTCACCAAACCTCGTCCGACTCGTCCCTTTTCGGGAGCCAGCACTCTCTCTACAAGGCGAACGACATCCTCGACCCCACCGTGAGCCCCTCTGCGACTGTCCGGGAGAACGATTTCGAGAGGAAGCTCGCGACCAAGAATATCGACCGGTCGACCTGGAAGACGCTCAGGGACTTTGTGGACGAAGGCGCGATTGAGCAGGTCTTCGAGGCTGTGGAGAGCGACCGAATGAAGCTCGACGTGCGTGCTCGCTCTTCTCTCCAGACTCGGTCGTTGATGTACGCGCCGACAGGACATCGTGTCGACGACGTACGACTACCCAGAGCACCTCTCGGTCACGGTCTCGTCTATACGCGACTCTTTGCCTGTCTCGAGCGCGCCGTCTCCAATCGAGACGTGGCTAGATTCTCAGGAAAAGACGACGACCGGGATGGCGGGGCATTTGGAGAGTCTGGCGTCTCATTACGAGCAAATGGCGCATGCGCTGCATGACAGCGAGTCTGGGGTATCCCATACAGAAGAGGAGATGCAAGGTGCGTACTTTGGACTCGTTTCGAGCTCACACTGATCATCCTTGCAGCGATGCACCGAGACACGGACGAACTCCCTGCGATCATGGCAGAACTCGAGCGGGATGTTCATTTCATTCAAGAAGCTCAGTGAGTGACAATGTTTTCCCCCGGTAGATATATGCTCATGCCACACCACAGTCAGCAATTGATGCTTTCCAAGACCGCCGCACAGCAACAGCTGGAGGCGAGCCGTAGCACCCTAGACGACCTAGACGAGCTCGGGGATATCATGTCGGACATGCTTCAGAAGCAGCTGGACGTCGAGGTGTGTGTTTCGCCTTTGGTGGTGGGTTCGTGACCCGTCATCCCTCGTTTCTGATGGACAGGCCGACTGTGAAGATGTTTTGGATGGCCTTAATCAACGTTTGTTGATCGTAGAAGACCTGCACCATAGATTCGTCCAGTATCAATCCTCGTTCAACAAACTTCTTCTTGAGATTGCCAGGCGACGACAGTACCGAGAAGCTGCGGAAAAGATTATCGAGCGTATGATGGCCCAACTGGACGCCATGACTTCTGGTAAGTGAACAATCTCCCTTGGGTGACCGTACTGCCACCTCGTCGGCGTATAGAAGAACGCCAGGTACGCGAGGACTTTAATACAGAGCATGGTGCACACATACCCGCGGACATTTGTTTGTGTATCGAAAACCCGCCAACAAGATGGGAGGTGGTTCCGTGGGCCGGTGATATACGAGAGGTGCTTCCAGAGATAGATGCGGACTTGTTGTCACAGGTACGTTTTCCCCCTTATCCCGTTCTTTCAAGCTGAACGGTTCTTGTGGGTCATTATAAGACTAGGGACAAGTTGGCGGGAGGTGAATTGGTCGTCGGGGGTGAAATGGGCGGTAAGGATTACTTGTCGGGGGACTAGGTGCTTATGGGAAAATGCCCTACACGTGTCAAGATGCACCCACCCTGGAAATGAGCAACTCCGAGGTTCTTCGGAGTGGTTTAAGCGTAAAATAACAAGCTTTCTGAGTAGTCCTTCTCTTTGCTTATACCCTATTTTATGTGTTCTATATTTGACATTTTCAGGTCAGGTACAAGAATGCGCCTAACATGACTCTTAGTCTGCTACTCCGAGTCGTGCTTGTGGAATCAAGGCATTGATACTGCACGATCACCCAGGTATCGGAGCGTTAAGGCCCAAAGGGCCTGCACTCCTCTCCAATGATTGTCGGACCGCCGGTACCGCCAGTGCAAGATGTGGGACACTGATGTACAGTTGTAGCAGGGACAGGCACGAGGATGGGGAAGATTGGTTCCGAGCCTGCGAAAGCTCACACCAGGGGGCTGCCGCTACCCCAACGGCTTGCCCTTGCGAGCCCGTCTACGTCAGGGTGCCAGCTACCAGCTTTACCCTTCACCAAGGAGAACGCCTCTCGCTGAGAGGCGCTAGAGGAGTGAGTCGAGTGGGAGTCCTCCTAGGACGAAATCCATCAGCGTTTATTCGCCGCCAAGCGTCCCCACAGCGAAGCCGATCGCTGTGAGACTTGTCGTGGTATGAGTATATACGCTTTTACACCGCTGCACTGAAAAAAGACCAACCACAGTAGCGCCAGATTTAGCAACAAACTCAGCGGAAACGATGCATATCTGGGAATAAGCAGCATCGGAAGCGGTGGACACCCGTAACGTGTAAAAAATGTGAATCTGTGCCTGACCGTGACGCAATTTCGAAGGCAATCGCTGCTCCACTGGTAACACTTGGTGCCCATGTATAGCCTTTGTTTCGTCTCTCTTCAATGTTTCAACGCCATGATTGTCTGGGTAGGCGATACGCTTCGTGGCGAGCTCTTATCCTGCATTTTCTCTTTGCAGGAACACAAGTTGCTATGAGCAAGGACGGGCCATCGTAAAGGTCGATTCATCAGCAGGACGCGGATCCCATGCACAAAGAGGTCCCCAAAAGAAGTTCTACAACTTTGGGCATATTGCCGCTATGTCCCGTCACATGCACCTTCCTGCACCCTCCGGAACATCATCGTTCCCAGCTTGAAAATGGACGGCTTCTACCCTATATAATAACTGGTTGGCCCATTCAGAAACATTGTGCTTCGGACGCGTCTCACTTGTCTGAACTTGCATCGTGATCTCGGTAAAATGGTCTCGTACAACGGATACGACTCTATGCCTGCTCTCGACAACTATCGCCCCACTGTGGACAGCAGGCGTCGCTTTTCATTGAAACACCTGCTCGGATACTTTGCTGGTGGTGCCGTCGGGGGCGTTGTTGCATGTCTCACTGTCCAGGCGTTACTTTCTGGAAAAATCAGGTCCACCTCTTGCCTGGCACAAACCGAAGACCACGATGCCACACTCCATGCGCGTGCAGAACCGTGGGTTGGATCTACGCTAGACAACAGCTATCCTCCTGCCACACCTACCAACTATTTCCCGTCACTATTCCCCACCGAGTACGCTTTCGTTCCATTTCACGTATCCGTCCTTTGACATTTGCGCCACGTGGCAGCGTCGGGTACCTGGGTACGATTGAAACGGGTGCAGAGCCGGGCATCATTGCGACAGCGCCTTCCCAGCCTATCCAAACAGGAGCTGCAGCGCTGGTTGCGCCAGCATACTCATTGTTCCCGAAGGCGGACGATGAGTTGCCCTCGGAAACCCCGAGCAGCTTCAACCTCTTCCGCTCCTGGGGCAATCTGTCTCCTTGGTACAGTGTCCCGCTGGGTGCGTTCGGGATCTACGAAAGTCCCGCGCCGCCTGCGGGATGTGACGTGGAGGGAGTGTACATCTTGTATAGACATGGCGCACGATACCCTGGCGGTACGGTTCCCGTAGCAGTGCCAGACGTTCGCTGACCATCTGAACGTCGGTTGTTTCTTCCTTTGCAGGCGGCTCGAGCTTTGCGGAAAAGTTGGGGGAGACTGCGGCTGATTGGAATGCCACTGGAAACCTGGCGTTCTTGAACGACTGGTGGGTCACGTCATGCGTACGTGTCTGACCGAGGCTGATGGTTTGGGGGACGAACAGGACATACATGCTCGGCGAAGAGAGTTGCGTTGTTTCCCTGCTTTTAGCGTGCATGGCCTGATGTTGTGTTTTTCTTTTCGATCCGCTACTAACCCACGGCAGTCTTGACCACCTTCGGAAGACAACAAGAGTGTGAGTAATTTGCAGGATGCCATCTTTTCGTCATTACATATCTCGTTTTATCCTTAATCGCTGTCCACTTCTCTCTTTCGTACTCTAAAACCGTGCGTTGCTGACAATATATTCTATAGTCGATTTGGGAGCTTCAATGAGACTCAAATACGGGTTTTTGTTGAACGTGAGTTTTATTGTTTGTTCGTTCGGTAATTGTAATGCTGATTCTATGCGCGTATAGAACTTTACGGCGGAAAATAAAATACCCGTTTTCAGAACTACCTCTGAGTGAGTATCCTCGCTTCTGTCCATGAAACTGTTTGTTCATTGCTAAACCTTTTCCGTAACCTTTGACTGAACTTACTCACTTATGCATGTCTTCAACAGGGATCGCATGCTTGCCTCCGCAGTCAACTTTGGATTAGGCTTCTTTGGCTGGCCCACCGATGGACAATACGAGCTCGCCGTCATGATCCAGTCATCTGGTGTAAGTTTTAACATTTTGACTTCCTATTATCTAACGCCATCGCTAGTTCAACAACACGCTTTCCCCTTCGTCAAACTGTAACAACTCCAATGTTGACAGCAGGGGCTCCCGTGGAACGTACTACATAGACGAATGGATGCAGGTCTACCTCCCGGATGCCCAGGAACGATTGCAAGCCAATATCGAAGGATTTAACTTGACGATCTCAGATGTTTATGACATGCAGGAAATGTGTGTATACGAGGTATCGCAGCTCCTTTACCTGTCGGATTGTAACCTTGGCTGATGTCCATATTCCAGACCATATCCGTCGGCTATTCCGCTTTCTGTGAGCTATTTACGGAAGAAGAATGGGAAGGGTTCGGTTACTCGTGAGTGTGTTTCTCTCTAACCATTTTCTTGTTGGAACTCCTCTCGCTTGATACACACAGTATCGATTTGAGTTTCTGGTACAACGACGCCTTTGGCTCCCCCGTCGGTCGTGTGATGGGCTTGGGTTACGTCCAGGAAGTTGTTTCCCGGCTCACTATGACGCCGATCGAAGTATACAATTCGAGCACTAACTCAACTTGGGATTCCGACCCTCGCACTTGGCCCCTCGGTAATGTCTTGTACGCCGATGCGACGCACGACACCGTTATCGCCAACAGTAAGTCGCATTCTCGTCTGTGATCAAAATTGCTCTAATTACCGTTCCTCAGTCCTGACGGCACTGAGCTTGGAGTCGCTTGCCACGACGGGCCCTCTTCCAGGCACCTTTATACCCCCGGACAGGTCTTTTAGGACGAGTCAGATGGTGCCATTCGGGAGCAACGTCCAGTTCCAACGTGCGTTCATCGTATTCGCGGTGCTAATGACATGATTCACGTCTCGTCCAGTGCTTTCTTGCCCTGCTACGTACGGGTATTCGGAAGACGGGAAATACATGCGAGTCGTGCTCAACGACGGTCCGGTGCCGTTGACGGGCGTCGGCGAGTGCCCTGAATCCACATCTGGACTCTGCCCGCTTTCGACGTTCACTGCGGCCCAACTGGAGACGTCGGAAACGGTCGACTGGGCGTGGGGGTGTTTGGGGAATTGGTCGGTGCCACCGGGTCCAGCGTTTGAGACGACTGGCGGGTGGTATCCCCCGCCGCCTGTCACGTATTGATTTATGCATGATGGATATGTTTTTTGACGACGTTTGCAGTATATACGAACTTCGATGAAGCACATAGCTAGTACCTAGTTAGAGTGATGATGAAAGGAGTCTAGATCCGTTTGTTACGTAATGGTCACGCGCCAAGCATGTAACTGTTTTAGATAAGATAAGATAAAGTTGTCCGGATATTGGTCGGTTCAAGTTTGCGAATTTAAGGCGTGCCACTTCGTCCTCTCTTTGCTATACCATTTCACTCTACAATGCCTGCTATAAATAAAGTCTGCTGCAGTATGTCTAGTCCGGCTTGGAACCTTTAGCCATACTGATATTTCACTTTCCAGTCGGTGCTGGCTACGTTGGTCAGTTCTAATTGACTGTCGAGGCTGCTACTACATGGAATGACACGTTCTTCGTCGCGCCAGGTGGCCCCACTTGCGCTGTCATAGCCCTTAAATGCCCCCAAATTCAAGTCACCATTGTCGATCTGAACCAGGATCGGATTGATGCCTGGAACAGCCTAGACTACAAGCTGCCGATTTACGAGCCGGGGCTCGAGGGCGTCGTTCGTCAGACCCGCGGCCACAACCTCTTCTTCTCTACAGAAGTAGACAAGGCCATCGAAGAAGCCGATCTGATCTTCGTCAGCGTCAACACCCCCACCAAGAAGAGCGGCGTGGGAGCCGGTTTCGCTGCAGACCTAAAGTGTGCATTTCAGGGCTTCGCCTCTCTGCCCTGCGTTTGACCATGCCCCGTGCCGTATAGCTATGTCGAACTCGCGACCCGCCGCATCGCCGAAGTCGCCACCTCCAGCAAGATCGTGGTCGAAAAGTCGACCGTGCCGTGTCGTACCGCCGAGTCGATGCGCACCATCCTCGAGGCCAACTCGCGCCCGGGATGCAGATTCGACATTCTGTCCAATCCTGAATTTCTCGCCGAAGGGACCGCCATCATCGACCTCTTTGACCCGGATCGGGTCCTCATCGGATCCCTCCAAACACCTGAGGGGAAGGCCGCATGCCACGCCCTCGTGGATATTTATGCGCACTGGGTCCCGTGAGTTGCTCTCGATAAAGAGTCGTCACGCATGCCCCCCCCCGCTAACGCTGACCGTCGTAGACGAGAACGCATCCTCACCGTCGGCGTGTGGTCCTCGGAGCTGTCCAAGCTCGCGGCCAACGCGATGCTCGCCCAGCGCATTTCCTCCATCAACGCGCTCTCGGCGATCTGCGAGGCGACGGGCGCCAACATTGACGAAGTCGCGTTTTCCGTTGGCAAGGATTCTCGGGTCGGCCCCAAATTCTTGCGCGCGTCCGTCGGTTTCGGCGGTTCCTGCTTCCAAAAGGATATCCTCAACCTGGTGTACCTGAGCGAAAGTCTGCACCTTCCCGAGGTTGCCAACTATTGGAAACAGGTCGTGATCATGAACGATCATCAAAAGGCACGGTTTTCGAAGAAGGTGGTGGACACGCTGTTCAACACCATCACGAACAAGGTCGGTCGTTTATCTGCCGCTCGTTCATCCCCCATGCCTTTATATTTTTCCATCCGTGAAACTCGGAGCAAGTCCCTGATACTGACCCGTCCT
This sequence comes from Boletales sp. KT-2023a, assembly GCA_038090395.1. Taxonomy (NCBI): domain Eukaryota; kingdom Fungi; phylum Basidiomycota; class Agaricomycetes; order Boletales; species Boletales sp. KT-2023a. The sequence goes on along the minus strand of JBBPMP010000096.1, from coordinate 49,212 downwards.
AACAATAGCATATTGCCGTTCTCGGTTTCGCATTCAAAGCTGACACCGGCGACACGCGCGAATCGGCGGCCATTTCCCTGATCCGAGATTTTCAAGCGGAGCAGGCATACGTGCACATCTACGATCCGAAAGTCGTGCAGGAACAAATTTGGGCTGATCTGGAAGACGCGTGTCCCACGATCCCGCCTTCCACCCGTACGTATTCGCCCCTCGAGCGTTACTGCGTCAGACTGACGCCGGATAGTGCGACAGCGTGTAAAAGTATGCCGGTCCGCGCTCGAGGCATGCGACGATGCGGAAGCGGTCGTGATTGCGACGGAATGGAAAGAGTTCCGCGACATCGATTGGCAGCAGGTGTATGACAAGATGAAGAAGCCCGCGTTCGTCTTTGACGGCCGCATCCTGCTCAATGCTGACAAGCTGCGGGACATCGGGTTCAAGGTCAGATGCCACTGCTTTCCGTTTTTTCTTTGAATCCGGAGCCTATTCTTGTGGTTTCCTGTCTTTTGGTGGCGCTGTGCGACAGTATGATTGACTCTATCCCGCAGGTCACTGTCATCGGTCGTGGAGAGAGGGTGTAATGCTATCTCCCATTCATAGACGGGACGAGGCGGGGCGAACGATACCACTCAATCGACGGGCGCCTCCTTCCTTCCTTTCCTCTGTTGTTGTGCTTGTAAAACCATCACCGTCGGTCTAGCCAAAGCTAGGGTATATACCGAAATGTCATCTATCGGGTGCTGTTGATGTAGTAATTGTTTTTTTTTGTTCGTAACTTGAGACCTGACTTGGCGATTTCCCGTCTGGTCAATGCATGAAATCGATAATATCTCTCGGTGAAGTGGTAACAAAAACGGGCAGAAAGAAATGTATAGAATGAAGCGCGACATTTCCCCCCCACGCTAGGCCTTCGTTCCCGATATTTTTATATCACTGTGATCCGTCTCCGATAAATATGCGAGCGCCCCGATGAGGGTCGTGTCCGTTGATGGACAGGATGACGTCGGACGTGGACGGACGGATGTTTGGGGCGGCAGTGATTCCGTGTCAGTAAAAGAGACCGGCGACCGCTGTCCGATGTACGGGTCAGCCAAACGCGCGGGGGCGTAGAACCGATACGGAAGAAAAAAAGGGCGGGCACGAACGACGACGGGGAGGAAACCGTCTCCCGTACCTTTTCCGAGTCTACGCCACCGCACTGTACGCCCACCGAGCGACGCGCGTCCCTGTCCCGAGTCTGCGTTGGTAGTACCCCCTTGCACGTCCTGCGCGGTCGCACAAAGGCGTGGTCGGGTGGGGAGAAGGAGGTATCTCCGTGTTCCAAAGAGGTGACGAAGACCCCTGTCGTGCCGTCTTCGTGGTGCTTGACTGGAGAACCATCACGGATGACGAGGCGGGCGTTGAGCGTGGCGAGCAGACAGTTGGCATAACTAACGGACGGACCGCACATGTGTGAACCAAAGATACGAAGAAGACGGAGAACCCTTACAGTTTCGACAGGAAATAAAATCTGGAAGGAATGTCGTTTTTACACCGACGAAATGGCATCCACGTAAACATGACGACTCGACGAAGGAAAGTGTGATGGGGACGCACACGCCGTGATGCGCGATGCCGAGCGCCTGCGCCATCGTAAACTCGAGAAACGTCGCGATCACCGTTACCAGACCGGTTTCGATCGTCATCTTGATGAGCTTTCGGACAAGGGATTGGGTCGCCTCACAGTCGGATTCATCCCGACTTTTAAAGAGCTGATAGTGGAACTTGTGAACGCACGAATGAGCGGTAGCAAGCGACGCACAAGTTGGGCGGTGCGAGCCGTGATAATGATGTCGCATGCGGCGCAGATAAGCAACCATGTCTTCAAAAGCCGTCGATTAATATGATTGAGCATGCCACACAAATAACGCAATGCTCACGACTGCACTATGCTTGTCGAAGACGCCTAATTTGGGTTCCGTGCTGCTCTGCGGAATGTGTATAGGTTAGTTATGGATCTTGAACGGATACCCTAGAGGACTACCATGATTCCCCCAATGATGAGTAAAATGCCTTGAGCCAACGCCAACTACAAAAAAAAATATGAAAATGCATCAAATGGAAACACGACATGGCGATACTGACCACTATGACCATTGCAGGTACCCAAACGGACCTTCCAAGGACCCAGATTCTCCAGGCAAAAAATAACTGCACCGTCGATGAAGCTAGGGAACAATATTTCATATTAGCAATGCTCAAATTCCAGATAACGGCGATCACGCACATAAACCAGTGAGGACGCAAAGCGCCTGAAAAGCCCATGTGGAAAGTGTCTCGGACATGAGCACGCCATGACCGATGTAGTCTCTTTGTCCAGTGATGAGACAGGACAAACAACGGATACCAGCTCCGGAAATGGCACTATACACGACGAGGGCGCTATTGATCACTTCTAGTATGAAAACAGAGAAGACTATTCATCCATGTAGTTTCGTGAGCATGACATGGACGGAATCGCAACAACCTGGTCACCTGTAAGTTGGAGGAGTTCAGGGTCATGCCGGAAGCGTGTTGCATAGATATCTAGCACGTAGATCATGTCGTCAGCAAGAGTCTGGTATTCAAGTTGTAGGTCATGAGGAAACTCACAAACTTGGGTACACAAGACACCTAAAAAGCCAAAATTTAAAAGATAACCAAGCATCTGAATGGGCGGATGGGATGTGCATCTAAGTGTACGACAACTTCATCACAAACAGTGATAACACGCACAAACGAGACATCCCTGTGAAGGCACAGGCATTATGGGCCATGACGCTGAGATAAACATTAATTGGACTCACGAAACTTGTACTGACACCAAGACTTCATATGATTCCAGCGATACCGGTAATGAGCTGGCCCTGCGGACACGTCACAGGTTATGTCAATGTGCTGTCATTTAGGTTTAGAAACGGTGAACACACGCACGACATTGACATCGCTCGCTATTGGAGCGAAATGAGGTATAATAGGATTGGTTTTACAGTAGGACTGGAATAGTCCACACCAGAAGCCCAGTCTGCGATGTATATGGCTTTTCATGGGAGAATCCGACGACCGCCAACCAACATGCTTATCCCAGGTCTGCTCCTGGGAAGTATGTACCCATGGGTCCATTGAATGATGAGAAAATAGATTGTATATATGTGACTCCTTATAGCATAAGATCAACGTCATGGTTTCAGAAATATGGATATAGTACCTGCTCCCGTTAGGCATAATTTCCCGTCGGACCGAGATCTTATCAAGACTGTTGCATGCTAGGTCGCCTTCCTTGGAGCACCCGTGACACCGTGGGTGGTCGTGAGACTGGTCGAAACTTCCGGGATTACGACGGTAGACCAACCTACGCGAACGTCTGGAAGATAACCAAATAAGTGAGGTAATGGAGGTCCCTGGTTGCACCTATGGTATGCCATGAGTCCCATGGGAGTTGAGGTACTTCCCATGAGGTCGAGTTGTATCATGTTGCGAGGGCACGCGTTTAGTAACACTAGGAATCGGCTTACATACCTGAGGTTGGAGCTGAACGTTAAGTGCAGGTGGGTGGTTATCGAAAGAGAATCGATTAGAACTCAGCTCAGCTGAGTCTGTACTTAAATACATGAAGCGTGAGAACTAATTACTACGTATGTACGTGTACTCGTTCAACATATAGTACCGACAATCATGGTCGTCTGGGGTCTGATCACAACCTTGATGTGTCGCGTGAACACATATCACGGACTTATCATGTAGGGCTGAAGGATACTCAACCAGAATGGCACTGATGTTAGGTTTGGCCATTATAGTGCCAGAGTTTTTCTCGGCTTGGCAGAGGCTGGGCTATTTCCAGGTGTGACTTACTACATCTCATTGTGGTATCCCCGTGCAGAGCGGGCCAAGCGTGTTGCAATATTCTTCTCTGCCGCAACTGTTGCTGGTGCTTTTGGTGGGATTCTGGCGTAAGGCTACTTTGTTCAATCCAATAAAGTACAGTGGCTCAAAAAACTGTCTGCATGTTTGCATGTTTTTCATTAACTGTGATACAGTGTAACAACCCCTAACTCTACTTCTATTATGTAACTGTATCAAATATGGTATCCACTCTTGGCTCTCTACCAATCCACAAATCAAGAGATTTGGATAAATCCTGCTGGAATGGCAGCTATTTTAAAGTGACATGTCATGCGGACAGTTTTTTGACTTTTCAAAAATCCAACTATCTAGTATCTGGTATGAGTCCCCTTGGCCTTAATAACCACTGCAATCCTTCTAGGCATGCTTTATATCCATGTTTGACATTGTTCCACAGAAAACTTCTCCTACTCTACCACCACTCTCTCCCATAACAGGTGAACCCCTATAGAAGCTGTCTCCTAAGCTGAATGGGCTCTTTTAAGGTGATTCCAAGTGTGTTCAATGGGATTCAGATCTGGAGATTGTGCAGGCCAGTCCAGATGCTTGATTTCTTGCTGCTCAAACCACTTTTGAGCATTTCTAGAGGTATGCTTAGGGTCATTAACCTATTGAAAGATAATGTCATTTTCTGGAATTCCAGATTTCTGCATGCTATGAAGCAATTCTTCCTCCAAAATGGCCATATATTGTTCAGCATCCATCCTCTCCTCAACCTCACTCAAAATCCCCACACCATTCCAGCCTATACACCCCTATACCATCAGTGAACCTCCTTCAAATTTAATTGTATTTTTAACCTCTCTAGCAATCAGCCCCTTTTCCTTTTTTTTCCACACATACTCTTGTCTCTCTGATCCAATTCTGTTGATCATGGACTCATCTGATCATATAACTCTCTTCTAGTCCTCCACAGTCCAATGCTGATACTTGAGAGCAAAGGCTAGCCTTCTCCTATAATTGACTGAAAGAAGGTATTACTTCTGCTTCACTACAGCCTTCAATAAGGCCTCTTTGAGGGTATTCCTCGCTGTCTGTGGGGAGATAGGAGAGTCAACAATGGAATTGATGAATTCAGTAGCTTAAACAGCATTTTTGGCCTTGCCAGTAATGATTTATTGAACAATAGCCCTTTTGTTGGTAGCAGAAAGCTTAGTAGGGCAACCATCATGAAGCCTAGGCCTTTCTGGTTGGACTTCCTGTAGCACCTGGGCCACTGTAGACTTCCCTAGGCCAGTCTGGGAGGCAATTTTCCTAGTGGAAAGGCCAAGAGAGGAGAGAAAGAGGATATTTTGTTTTTGAAAGGTAGAAATGGATTTTATGGTGATGATGAGAAAATAAATACATGATGGTGAGGTTTATACATGCTGGCTTAGCTGAGTTACATAAAGGTGACATAATTGAATCCTTGATGGGATTATGTAATGACTTTACAGCATGTCAGGGCCTAATATATATGATTGAAACTTTAAGTCAAAAAACTGTCCACATGACATGTCATTTTAAAGTAGCTGTCATTCCATCAGAATTTATCCAAATCTCTTGATTTGTGGATTGATAGAGGGCCATGAGTAGGTACTTCATTTGATACAGTTACATGATAGAAGTAGAGTTAGGGGGTGTCACACTGTGTCACAGTTAATGAAAAACATGCAAACATGCGGACAGTTTTTTGAGCCACTGTATGTTGCTGATGCTCGCATGGTCCAAACAGTTATGGAATTAGAAGAATGGAAGGGTAGGGTGGTAAATGATTTGCTGCTTCTTCATAACTCAACCTTCCCTCCTGGCAGGATTGGTGGCCTCCATGGTTGGCAGTGGATCGTGAGTTGCTTGGTAAATTCAGCCATGTGCGGTTACAAACTAATCATGGGCTTCTAGTTCTGCCTGGAAGGCATTGGTAAGCTTGTAGTACCATTTGCTCATTATGCTACGATCCGATCTATCCTTGGCAGCTACGGTGCTTGTAGCACTTGCAAGTTTCTTTTGCATGCATGATGTTGGTGTTGACACTGACAGTTTTTATTATCGCTCACTTGTATTCCAGTTTCCGGAGACAGCGTCGTTTTTGACAGAGAGCGAGAGGTGCTATGTCACTGAATTGATGAAAATTGACTCACAACACCTCGCTACACACTATGACTTTGGGTTCATTCTTCAAGCTCTCAAGGATTATAAGATCTATATTCAGTTTGGTATGTACATTAGGTATGTCGGCAACATGATTTTCTTTATGTGGCAAATCTTTCTGATGTTTACATGTTTCAGTGTACTCATTCCGGGTTACGCAATTTCGCTCTTCATGCCAACTATCATCGTTGACCTCGGCTTCAGTGCTGCTAGTGCTCAACTCCTCACTGTTCCTCCTTTCCTTGCGGGTTGCATATGCACTATTCTCTTCGGCATCTATTCCGACAAGCGCCGACTTCGTGGACCATTTGTGATGGCCGGAGCGCTTGTCGCATTAGTGGGATATATTATTTTATACACCCAAACTCATCCTGGCGTTTCATATGTTGGCGCGGTGCTTGCTGCAATGGGTACGTTTCCGCCTACCCCTGTCATCCTCGCATGGGCGAGTTCGAATGCTGGCGGAGACATCAAGCGTGGTGTTGCCATCGCAATGGTCATCGGATTCGGAAATTTGGGAGGGTGAGTGACCCCCTTTAGTACATAATGATGAATGGTGAACTTACGGTATGATCACAGAATATGTTCGGCATTCATTTATCTTGATCCACCGAGGTTTCATATAGGTCATGGAACGGTCATGGGTTGGCTCAGTTTTTCGTACGTCCTACCCTTATTCTGTATGATAAAAGATCATGCTTACCCGTACATGTTAGGATACTTTTGTCTTCATTTGCGATGTGGAACTACAACAGAATTAACAAGCAAAAGGAAGGGATGTGCCACCAAAACGGAATCACGGATGACCGCGAGGATGAATTCAAGGAGATCGGAGATGATAGTCCTTTGTTTAGATATGTCCTATAGACTATCCATGGCATGCCGTCCATTGTATATTTAGATGGATCTGACTTGACATGAATGACATGTACATCTAGTTTGTCACTCACTGCATGTGGCACGGCACTCTGGCAGACGCATGCCTTCGGTAATTTTTTTGTGTTCTCGCCGCCGAATCATGAACCTTGACAAAACTGTCTGGCTCGCACGTGTACCGTCTAGTATGTATGACCCGACCGCATCATCTCCGTCACTCGTTTAAATCCCATGTCAACCGCAGGTTCTAGAAATCCGTTCTGATCACATTTCGCCTATAGAACGCCTGGTAATTCAAATGCCTCGTTGCAGCTGTATTATTACCTCACATGCAACATCAATCCTGCCCACGAAAGACACTAATTTTGCTGTCATCATCGAGCGTATGACTGAGCTCGAAGTCAAACCAACCTTCAACGAGATCGGGCTTATTTGCGCATAGCATGGTCACCCCCGACCTGCAGAACACTGACCATAAGACTATTCGGATAGTCATTAGCCGATGACTTTCGGTCTAAGAGGCTGTGTCCTTGGGATTGTGATGACCTGATTCCCAGTTCTCGGATCCCTGTGCCTGAATGTTCCGATGGAACGCAGTGCGCAGGAAAACGACGGTGCCTCTGCATGAGTGTTCAATTGGATAGTGAAGATGATACAATTTCCATACCTGTCACAAAATGCTTTTTGACTGTCATCTGATTGAGTAGAGCAGCACCGAGGAGACTCGGATGCTCCTCATACCTTGAAACTTGCTGATTGCGTTGTGGTTCACTTGGGAATTTGATTGAAATTTATCAACCATAACGTTCCCGGAAACAGAAGGCGGAGCAACGTCGTAACGCGGTTCGCTCTGATGACGATGCACCGTTATCGTCACGAGCATACCAACGAGACTCTCCTCGAGTTCGCAGCCCGGTCTCGTCCATTTCAATGCTTTTCACTTCAACTACTTCCGAGTCGCCCGCCCTCGCCGCCCAGGTTCGCTCCGCGCCAAACAATTCACTCGCTAGTACGTACGTACCAGTGCAGGATTTTCAAGTTCATCTCACCACCGTGTCAGTCTGACGTTGCCGTGTGTCTGTTCTCATTCTCAAGACCTCTCACCCTCATAGTCACCATGAGCGTCCGTCGTTGAACACGGAACCAGATTGAATGTCACCTCATTGAGGCGTGAATGGCATCTATGCAAGACATGGTGGTCCGTGTAGCAAAAGCTGATGTTGACCAAGTAGTCTTTCCTTTTGCAGCTGCCAGCGCAATCCCGTCTTCTATTCCTGCGAATATCCGACCATATCAAAATGAAACACTCATCCAGCATGCTAACATGACTACACCAAGAACTCACAGGACGGTCAAACATCTCCAAGGTTTCTGATCCGCCTTGGCATAATATCCGCTGCCAGCATTACGCATGGTAGTTTCGCACCAAGACAGCGTGTGCTGACGCTTATGACGAGTCATTGACCACTCAGAGCGCGCGGCCGTGTTGGTCACCCTTATTATTTCCCGTGCGCTCAGGTACATCCTGTTCAAGTGCCTAGTTTAATCCTCTCCCATGCCGACTTCCCCTCCGTGAAAGCCGTGGGTGGTGCTGTGATCATGATGATATGCATTCAACTGGAACTTCTGGAGGTGCTTGAAGCGAGCGGACACCGTTCCATCGTGTTTTCCATTGCGAAGAAAAAGAAGACATCTATTTACCCCTGAGCTTCTTGGGCAGTATAAATTCCAGCACACTCTGTGGATGACAGCAGCGTTCCTCTTCAAACCGTTGCATCTTCAAGCATACGCCTCTGCTTCCTCGTTGACATGCTTGGCCCTTTCGCTGCTCTTGTGTTCGTTGCCACCGCCGTCTTTCAGGGTGCGTGGTTGTTGTAATTGTTCTCCCCGCTCTCAACCGTGTACAGCCCAAGCCACGTTTCCCGCCAACTGCGACCGCAATGCGACCGTCGCTACAGGCGATACTTGCGACGGTATATCTGCCAAGTACAATGTCTCCACGTGAGTTCTGAGGCTGTTCAACCTTCTCGCACTCTTGAGGGCTCAAAGCACGCACGGACAATAGGTACCAACTCGCAGCTGTCAATACTGGCATCATAGACGCGAACTGCGACAACCTCTTTGTTGGCGAGGCGAGTTGCCCACATGTCGCCATGCATAGCGTGAATAAGACTGGCTAGGCTAACTCTGCTACAGGTTATCTGCCTCGGCATCACGGGCCAGGACTGTAACACCACTTACGTCGTGCAGTCCGGCAACACCTGCGCCGGGATCGCAGATGCGTATAACATCTCGGAGAACACGCTTATCAAGAACAACCCAAACCTGAACCAGATCTGCACGAACCTTTACCCTGACGAGGTTTGTGTACTGCTTGTGGCTATCATGAGACAGGTCGCTCATGATGGCTATATAGGTCCTATGTGTCTCCAGCACGATCTATGTTAATCTGACCCAGTCCTCTTGAGGATCCAATGCTATGTTATCCAATTGACGAATGATCGATGATCGCCAGCACGAGTCAGATATATATAGGACTCTGTGATGTCGTACATAGCCTTGCTCAAAATATATTGTATATGATACTGCACAGTGTCGAGCTTTTTTGGGTCTGCCGGACCGGAAACCTTTCAAAGTCATTGAACTCGTGCGCAAGCTCATCAAAATTCGCTGGTGCTTCAATCCGAGGTTGTCATATCCCCCACTATAATGCTCAAGTTTGAACTGCGTGTCCTCTGGGCGTCTCTCCCACCGGCGGAGATTTCCCGGAGCCTGCCAGTGGTTGGGATGAACGTGACCACTGGCACGCCGTACAACTCGCATCTCTTGGCCAGTAGCGATCTGCACGAGTCAGTGAAATATTGGGAAGACTTTGAGATCCGAGTCAGATGGATTCGCCGACGAGGAATGATAGATCACAGGACGGACATTCATCGCCGTACGGATCGAAACGGTAGCCGTCTTTCTGAGGTGTGCAAATAGTTGGAGTCCTACGCTGATCGTTGCGTTTCTGCGGGGAAGCATCGGCGCAACATCCCATCTGAATCGCAGCAGCTCCGCGCACGAAGACGCATGTTATAACGCTTAGGGAGCTAGACGCTATTATTTTGGTGGGGCCGAAACGTATCCTGTGTCAGGGCTGAGGGTACTGGAGAATCAAACGAAAGTGGAAGCACGTAACATCAGGCATAGCCTTAAGCTAACGATGAAATAACGAATCTCGTCAAGTGCTTGTCTGTACACACACTATGATCGAGATCGTATGCAAACTCGAAAACTCAATCGAATTCCATGACTACATCGTGATCCAAGCTCATCCCCGACTTCTCGCATGAAACGTCATCCTTCACCTGCTCAGTGGGCTCGAGGCCCGAATGCGTTCGCCCTTGTAGTAAATCCAGACAGGGAACGGGATGCCGATCACGATGGCAAGCCCTGCGAGCAACGAGTTCCCACTGCCATACCCCAGCTTAGCGTACATCTGATCTCCGAATAATGGAAAGGCGAAAGCGAGAATATAGCGGAAGAACTAGGGGGAGATCGACCATGTCCACAGGTCAAATGATGCGAGGAAAGACGCACTGAAGCAGCCGCCAGCGCGCTCGCAGAATACGCGAATGCATCCACGAGGTACAGTTGGATCGATAGGCTGCAGTTCCTGGCATTGGTACACGCCTTCACGACAAGGGTACAAGCAGGCTCTTACAAACTAAACAGCAGCGAGAAGCCGTAAATCGCTGTGCCGATAATAGGCATGATCCAGTGAATTCTAGCTTGAGCTGACCAGCCATACCAGCTGACAAAGTATGAAGAACAATCTTGAGCACGAATCATGGAAAATGACGGCTTACAATAATCCGATGGGAGCGAGGAGAGAGCCAAAAATGAGCGACGGAATGCGCATCTCGGGCTTACCCTTACTTCCGTTTTTCGCCGCCAGCTGAAGAATGGTTAGGCCACGGACTCCAAAAAAAGCATGCGCATACATGAAGGTATACCCGGTCGGATATCCTAGCACCAAAGATGGCCGCTACAACAAAGCCGACACCAAGGCCAATGTATGCCAAGCCGGAGATGCCAACGCTAAAGTGATATACCTCAGCAAACAGGTCTGAAGCGTAGATAAATGTCAAGTCATAGCAGGGCTAGTCAAGACATACTGGGAAATGTGGCAAACATCAGGTAAAATACGCCTGATTGAAAGAGGCATGAGTTAAACACAAGATCGAGCTTACGACAACTGACCAGCCACCCTGACAAACAATCAACTTATACACCAGTGTTCACGTAGTGACTTACAAAGCCGAGTATAAGCTGAGAATAAAGCAGATGAAGCTTCGAGTGAGAAGAATCATCGGTCGTTTCAAGTTGTCCGAGATATAGCGCCATCGATCCTGGTCTCGAATGGTTGTGTTCCCCTTTTCTAGTTCTGCGTCTTGTGCATGAAGCCGTCTGCGGACTACAGGGGCATACGTCTCCCTCAAAAGAGGAATAGCAAGGAGAGAGGCAACACCGCTCAGGCCAACGATCAGATAGAATACGTATTGGACCCCGATCGACTGGGAAATAAAACCACCGATGACAGGTCCTGCTACCGGGCCTGGACACAAGGATGAATTTACAAACGAAGTGATTGAATAGCAAGACTACCCATCAGGGGGCCAAGAGTGTACAACGCCATGGCAGATGCACGCTCCTCCTCGGCAAAGAGATCAGAGATAGACCCACAACCGATGGCGAGCGGTGCACTGCCGGCAAAGCCACCTACATGACTTGAGCTCGAGTCTGGTGCAGGTTTTGGATAGCAACGCACTAAGGAAGCGGAACGCAATGAGGGCGTTGGTATTTGGCGCTAGAGCGCAGCCAAGGTTTAAACAGAGGAAGACGAGATTGCTGATGTGCAATACCTACCGGCCGTAAGTGACTGCACCGCAAATAGCGCAAGGACATACCCAAATGCGACCATACATCTCGGAGAGAGGACTCAAAAACAGGGGTCCGATCGAGAAGGACAAAAGAAAAATGCTGAACGTCAGTGAGAGAACCGTAGGGTTTGTGATATCGTATTTCAAGGCGACATCCAGAAGCCCAGAGGACATCATGGAACTAGCCAGAGGTGGGATTAGAGTATAGAAGGCGATCTGCGAACATCAACATAAAGGGGATTCGGGCAAGACGGGAGAGTACTTGCGAGGGATGTGGCAGTCCACTTTTTCAAGGGAGACCAATTGCGCGGGTTGTTAGCGCTGAAATTCCAGTCATGAGTATCTTCTGTTTTGTCCAGCGAAACGGTGGGCTGTTCTTGACCTGGAAGGGTCGACAGGTTGGGCTCGCAAGAAGATAGCTTGTCGGACGCTGTGGAGTCGTTCGTGGTCGTCATTTGCGAGAGGACGACGGGCAGGCAGCGCGCCACATGAACTCAAAAGGCGTGTTGTTTCATACCACACGGACTCTGCCGTCTGACTGAGCAGTCGTGACGATCGCTGGTCAAGCTTCGTGATTGTTGATGACGATCCTCGTTGCTTATTGGCGGGGGGCCCGGCCCGGTTATTGGATTGTACGTCTTCGTTACGGGTGCACGTTTTCTGTGGAACAAGTCAGAACCGATCGGGTAGAGCAAAAAGGAACGCGACGACGATGGAGAGAGCTTCAGCTTCCGACTCGCGTTCGATCCGCGAGTGCTAAAAAGAAGGTCGGTGATGTGCTACGGCTGTATAAAGGCTGGCAGGTCGTGCAGAGGGAGGATCATCATCCACCATGTTTGCTCTGGCTGCGCTTGCGTTCGCTGCTACGGCTGTCTTTCAGGGTGCGTCACTGTTGTGCTCACGTCTGTCTCTTACGGTCCTCTTTATAGCCAAAGCCATCATTCCCGCCGACTGCGATCGCAGTGCGACCGTCGTCGCAGGGGATACGTGCGACATGATATCTGCGCAGTACAACGTCTCCACGTAAGCTCCAACGCTACATCATTCAAGCCTGACTTACCAGCCACACGTACGACAACAGGTACCAGCTCGCGACCGTCAACAGCGGAATCGTGGACCAAGATTGCAACAACCTCTACATCGACGAGGTAAGTAAGTTGGCATAACATGAACAAAAACTGACTCCGAATCCGCTGCAGATCGTTTGCCTGGGCATCAAAGGCCAGGATTGCAACACCACCCACGTCGTGGAGATTGGTAACACCTGCATCGGGATCGCGGGTGCATACAACATTCCGCAATCCACACTTTTCGCGAACAACCCAAACTTGGACAAGACCTGCACGAACATCTACCCTGGCGAGGTCTGGCTCGTGCGGTATCACGAGAGTGGCTGCTCACCATTCCTTTATACACAGGTCCTGTGTGTCTCTAGCACGATCTACGTCAACTCGACTCGGTCGTCGTAAATGGGAATCAATGATTGACTGTACAATCTGTCAATGTAGTGAAAGCGTATCGTATGTTTGCATTTGAAGCAGGCGGTGCCAAGTCGTGTGCCAGCCTTTCTATCCCCGAATGTCGATGCCTACCCCATCTACACCTTTGGTCGTCCAACGCCCTCTGGTGCAGTCAAGAGATTGGCAACGACCGCGCTGCTCTCCTGCATCCGTTTGAATTGGTCGTACAACTCCTGGACGTTGCGGGTCGTATCCGCGATGAGCTGCTGCTCGGTTGGCGGACGAGCGTCCCCCTCGGGCGCCAGGAGCGGAAAGGCTCCAACGCCAGATTGCCGAAGCACATCGGCAAGGGCATGCATGGCTTGGTTGAGTGTTGTCAAGTCCACTTTAGAACGGTCAGGTCTGGCTCAAGCAGAGGACAGGGGACCGACCTTGTGTTTGTACTGGGTTCACACCGGCTTGGTAGGCGTTCTGGCTGAACGACACTCATCGTCAGACGCTCACGGTCGAGTCTGCGAAAACTGTATCGTATCGTACATGCCATTCAGCGCATTGCGCGCGAGGGCGTTTACCCGAGCGACCTGTTCCATGGCGATCTGTATGTTTTGCTTGAACGACTCGGGCGAGTTTGGGTCCACGAGCGTCGACGTGGTCGTCCCCTGAGACAGGCCTGAAAACGACGACGGGATTGGAAGGGAGAACGCAGTCGTTGTCGTCGTCGCCGTCGTCGTCATGGACGATTGGGAGGCAAGGGACGGTTGAGACGTGTTCATCGAGACGTCCATCGTCGTCACTGTCACCGTCAACGTCAGCGTCAATGTCAAGGATGATCCAACCGCCGCCGACATCATGTCTTCCCCCCATCACCACCATCGCGGCCTGCTCTGGCGCTCAGCTCCTCGACGCTCTCAAATGCCTCCACGCGCTCTACCTTCCCAGTGTGCGCGGCTCACGCAGACGACGGCAGCGCGATGACCACGACCACGTCCCCGATGGCTCCGAGCGTGCCTATGCCATCCGCTGGCTCACAGCTCTCATCGCCAAACTCCAAGCACGACCAACTTCCACAGACATCGACGCTGATCTTCTCATCGAACAAGCCGCCTCCGTCCTCGCGGCCTGTGCTGGCGTTGCTGCCGCAGGCAGAGTACAACGCCGATTCACGTTCGAATCGTCCTTGGCCCGCGAGATCCACGTCACCCTCACAGACATTCCCCTCAACAACCACGACTACGCCAGCGTCGGCGCGCAAACATGGGGCGGGGCGTGCGTGCTTGCAGAGTTGATCGCGGAGCACCCAGACCGGTTCGGGTTGGGCCTAAGATCACCATCCCGTGCCCTGCGTGTCCTCGAGCTCGGCGCAGGCACCGGTCTGGTCGGATTGACGGTAGCAAAACTTTTGCAGGCATCGTCTCCGCGTCCCCACCGAGCGACCATCGTCCTCACTGACTTTTACCCTCCTGTCCTCGACAACCTCCAATCCAACATCGACATCAACGTCACGGACCATACGATCTGCGTCAGCAGCCACTTTTTGGACTGGGCCTCGTTTTCATCCATGCAATCAATGCCTGATGTCTTGTCAACTCCGTTCGACGTCGTTTTTGGCGCAGACATTGTGTATGAGGCACAACACGCTGTTTGGATACGTGATTGCCTTCAGTTTCTCCTCGCAGATCCCGATGGGTCAAACGAGGAACCGGTCTTTCATCTCATCATTCCCCTCCGGCCAACCCATACATTTGAGTCCAGTACGATCGAAGGCGTGTTTGGCTCAAACGATCCCGTCTCGCAGCGAGCGTTGACCATACTCTCCAAAAAATCTATTGTTTGTGAAGCTTACGGAGATGGGGGATCTGACAGGAACCGCAAAGACGATGAGGTAGAGTACGTGTACTATCAGATCGGGTGGAAGCAATGACCCAAAGGGTTCCAATAAAACACGATCCCAAATTCAATAGACTAGTACAACCATCCTCACTTCATCGAGGCGCTCAGAATGTCCAGTTCTCGTGCAATCAATGAGTTCGGACATTGCTTCTTCAGTGCTCTGTGTGGGCATCATTAGCACGGCGCACAGACATTGCAATATAAAAAAAATAGGAGACACACTCCAATCCTTTCTTGTCGCCTCGTTCCTTGCACTCTCTTCCAGCAGCACGCCAATCCTCGCAAAGAACGTACAGCTCCACTCGTTTTGGCGCATCGCACCGTATTACGTAGCTAGCAGCCTCTTTGAGATGTCCTGTCGAAACCATATGTCGAACAAACGCCTCATATCCAATCGGACTCCGTCTCGATCGTGCAAATGCGTCGAGGCCATCAAAGTCTCGGAGGGCCGTCAACGCGTGCAATTTGATATACCAAAATCTACGTCCGTCAAGATCAACGAGTATCGACACGACAAGCAACAACACCCACCGTTTATCGGGGACCTTGAATTCACTCTTGACCTTGTCTGCCCTCCTGCTCATTCCGTTCATGAGACAAGTTCGTATTGTCTGAGAAACGCTCTGTCCAAAGAATGCGACCTTTCCATCGGACTCCTTTTCGAGCTGTTGTTGCATCGCCAGCAGGCGGGCGCTCTCGTCCATCATCTACATCCTGATGTCAACGTGCAGTATCGAGCCCCGGAACATTGTTACACACCTTGGCCTCAAAGCCGCGATCCTTGTCTTCGGACAAGATTTTTTCCGCAGCCTTGACAGACGTGATCGTCGCTGCTTGATCCTATCTTGCCAGGTCACCAAACATAGACCGACGTCGACAGAAATGACGCACCGTCATTTGACTCGCTTCTTCCAGTGCTAGCACTGCACTCTCCACTCTTCTGTCGTCACTGTAGTAAAAATCGCGCAGCATCTCCCTGTTTTGTTCCCGAGCGTACACCTGGAGCAGTCTGCTGGCAAGTACGAGGCGTTCGCCACCGTCCTCGATCAGACGGAAGAAGGAGCCAAGCGGAAGGCGTTTGTGTAAGTGCAGAAGAACATGATACACTAACGCAATCAGAAGCCGTCTTGTGCACAACCGAGGAAATGGAGTACGCACCAAGTTCAGTATCCCCACTATCCACTGCCTTGAACAACGCTAGTTTGTCTTCCTTCATCGTCAACAAGAGCGGGACCTGATCCGAAGCACGCGTCTCATGGTCGAGAAGCTGTGAACCAAACTGACGTCGGCAAATCCGAGTGACACTCCGAAAAGCACATACCTTGGTCGCGAGACCCGCCCTGCCTACTTCCCATGCGCGACGCGCAATGTCCGCATAACTCACAGCGCCCCTTCCGAGCTTCTCAAACTTGTCGACGATCACTTTGCACAGTTCCTCGTCTTCGACATCCGTGGCAGACGATTTGGAGCGTGCAATCTTTGCGCTGGCCCAGTGTCTTAATACGATGTCCGCTTTGAGTGAAAGATATGACGAGATCCGAAGGGCGAGGAGATGTAGATTTCTTGATGTCAGCCGGGTAATGAGATGCATCGTAGACACGTATTGATATCTGATTTGCCCGACTTTTAGTGACATCAAATTCATAAGGCCCTTAGCTTACTGAAAATAGGTCAATGGTATTCCAATCTCATAGAACCTGACCGAGTTCAACACTTTGAGTGCCTGCCCCATCGAAATGAAATCACCAGGGTTGTAAAGGTCCAAGAAACCCCAACCAAACTTTGCTGCCTGTAACATCATTTATCAAATAATGGATACAACTCCATGTCATGGAAAACTAACGCTGAGAAGCCGGCGTTGCCAATATGGTTCCCATTCATGACCTGCAGCATCGATGCATTCATTGACGGCCGCCGCAAGTTCAGGTCGAATGCTCCGAATGCTCTCGTCCGCCTTGGATGAACGCCGAGTGAAGCTCTCCCAAGCATCGAACAATATTGCAGATGGAGACGTCGAGCCAGGCCGGAAAACCGACATTGACGATGCTGCAATAAGGTTAGTCTGGGATGCGTGCGACGAGCATCATACATACAGGGGACCTTTTGTATGAAATCGGTAACCTCTTGACCCATGACGCGTACACCATCAAGTTCCGTCGCTGCGAACATGGCTCCGGCATAGTAGTACCTGTCACGCTTTATTTACTGTCGGATGTTCGATCCATATTGCGACTTACCGTAAGCTGTCACCAGAAGGTCCGACCAATACCGCGAGGCTATCCCATGTGACCAGAATGGCGTCGTTCCCGCACCATTCGACCTGGTTTACTGAACCTTCCGCACCAACTGTTTGGGTGTCAAATTCCGCGAGGCTGCGTTGAAAGTCGGTCGAGACGACCCAAAGAAGACCGTTATAGTTCAGTAGCGCCAATAACTTGCCATTCGGAGACGGTGATACTCTAAAAAATGGCCCGCGCGCGACACGCTGGTCTATACTTTCCAGATTGTCGATGGCAAGAATCGTCGCTTCCACCGAGAGTAACACTTCGACGTGTCGCGAGATACTCTGGTCAGGTGGAATGATCGCCCACGCATGTGGCAGCTCGGTTAGGCCTGTATCATGTTGCTTGTTCAGTCCTTTCGCGCTAGACTCGTACACGTCACCCACACACCGGGATTCGCCAACGTGAGCGGCTTGCCGCCTCCCCAATCCTTGATCTCCAGGAGTGTGAGTGATCCAGTCAAAGCGACCAACCCATTCTCGTGAACCCGTGCATCCACGACGCCCATTTCCGCAGCCTCCGATCCAAGCGAATATTGTTGATAGTCGCCCTGGAGGTCGTATAACCGATAGACACCCTCTTCATTGAGTACTACCAATCGCTCGTCGGCAGTCCATCCGAACCGAACGAGTTTTCCCTGATCCCACTGTCCGCGTGCATCAGCACTGCCGCCTGGGACGTGGTGGGAGCAAAGTGCTCACATTAAGTAACAGCAACCCCTCGCCCGCGGAAGAAAACACTTGAATCTGGGACCTCGAGAGCGTAGGACCAGCGCGACCAATCGCAATGATCTTTGAACTATCACGCATGAGCGCTGAAGGACAGCGAGTGTATCAACTTGCGTAGTCCTGCATCACATTGCGTGCACACGTACCGATGGGTCCACCGTTTCGACAGCCAGCGATGATAAAGTCATTCAAATCAGGGAGCTTTCCCGGAATCGAGTAGAGTTGTAAACGTCGATAAAACACGTTGCCTTCTGGCATTGCTTCCCAAGTGGTGGTCGGGTGTTCGACGGCGGGGTCCATCGTCTCGTTTCGTGTCTCCACTATGAAATGAATCGCTCAAATGGCCGTTTCCGCGTCTTTGAAGACCTGCAAGAATGAAAACTTGACGGATTCCGTTGGGCCACGAGACTTGACAACTGCCGTATGCGGTAATCAGGCTAGCCAAGCACTATTCATAGTGGAGTTGACCAGCCAGAAACCCGGGTCGCTATGTCAGAGTCGCAGACTCAGTGTGAAATACATACATTCTAGTGCTATGAGTATATACAATCTAAGTGGTACGTGCTTTACAATTTATTAGACGTGGTACCAGTTCAGGGGAACCCAACAATCTAAGATAGTCACCATGTTCCAGAACACGAGTAAAAACGAAATAAACAGGATGATCGCCAATAGGTTAATAAATCCTGATTGGGATTCGTGCCCTCACGTCGTCTTGACCAACCAAGACAGACACGTCAAGGTAATACTAGGGAAAGCGAGAAAAAGGGTGAGATTTGCCTGATTGTCCGTAGCAACGGTTCTCACCTTGACACTCAACCCAAGCAAATCCACGCTAGATAACATATCCTTTGACAGTTGCAATTTTCCCTTGTACAGTCCGTCGGGGAGGTGAGAAGTATCGTTTGCCCGAGGGCGTTTGGGAAACCCAACAGAGACCTGAGTCTGCAGCGTTCGCGTTGTAGAGAATGACTCTCGCGGGAGAGCAGGCAGCGGTTTTTGTGTCTGAATAAAATCCTCTTGAGTAAGTGCCCTGATCGATTTTTTGCGCAGTATTGTACGAGATGTGAATGGAGACGCCTGGCCGTCCGATTCATCACTAGTGGGTGGAGTGTCTGGAAAAATTGGTGATTGTGGTGCATGTTGTGGGTTAATAAAAATTTTGCGGATAAGAGACACGGCGATCGTTGCGTCAGCTGCGATCTCTTTGACTCGACAGAGAGATTTAATGTGCGTTGAGAACACAACAAAATATGAGATAGAGCTACAGCGAGAAAATGATCGGGGGGAGGGAAGTGTCACCTACGATGAACACCATAAATATCATGCTCAAAACCGAAGCATAAATTTACTCACCGCACAGGTGAATGGAATCGTACGTTCGGGGATCAATGGCATTTCAAGCCAGGATTCCGGTTCCATATTAGAACCGTCAACTGATTGAAAATCGGTGTCTGGTTGAATTATGACAGGGGCTTCTAACCTGAAACTCATAGTCAGATGCGGTATTGAGCGGTGTAGATCGATTGACGCACACAGCTTGGTTCTCCGACCCATCAGCAGCCTCCCAGACAGCTGTTACCTGATATGTAACCTGGAGCTCCTCCTCGCGCAACTCGCCTGGTGAATCCCCATTTGGAGTCTTGTGTGAGAACGTCCACGGCATTTCCTCGCCGGGCTGACGAGGAGGTTCGAAAGCAAATTTGCAACACCGAAGTGCTGGACCGTTCATGTTTGACATACTAGGTCGCTTGCGAACACCGAGCGCCTCGCGGATGGTCGAGCGCGAATCAGAGATAGGTGAGATGGGGATGACAGCTGACGAAGACAAGAATACATGTCGGCATCTTCTGACTGTTGGTTTTCGAGGATAATCATCATCCACATTAACCTTGACCGAGAAATATTCAAAGGACCCTTCCAGCTGGCTTCTTGTCAATGGCGATGGAGTAGAGTGAACATATGTGCGACGTACGGAGACCGTCAGACGACCATTTTGGGAACAACTAGGATCGAGTATAACCTTCCCTTCGACCTTATCCTGGTCACCGAATACAGGCAAAGACTGTAAAATCTCCAGCCCAGGATGTTTTACAACTTTAACAGAAGGGGAATATATTTGCATATCCAATAGTAAGGAGCTAGATAATGTGGCTGAGTGGGATCTGAAAATAGCAATCAAGTCTGCTCACCGGAAAGAAGAGATGTGCGGATAGGAGGAAGTGGGCCGCCTCTCCAGTTTTGTGGCCTGCACGTAGCTGAAAGGGCCCACTGGAGGTTGAGTTACAAGAGAAGGTTTGACGGGAATCATCATGAGCTGAGAAAGGTACCCAAGCGATGAAAAGTGAACGAGCAACACCTGTGATTAAAACAGATTGGCATTGCTCTGATATACTTGCCCAACAGACTGACATAAAACGCATAACCTTAATCTGACAGGGAGGTAACATGACCGTGGCGTCCGAATCTTCAGTCCCATGGGTGCGGTAAAGCATGTCACCATGTGATCGGATCAACGTATGAGTAATTTTCCAAAGAGGGTCATTCCTGAGTGTTGATTTCACGTTAGTCCACACATACTGGTTCCGAATCTCGTGGGCAACACCGTCAAGAGAGCATGAGCCATGCACCATCGTTGGAAGAAACCCTGATAAAATATCGGACAAAACACTGGTCAATGAAACCATCGGGTCACAGACGGTTAATCAGTACTTGACAGCCAACCCCAGTCCTGGGATGTTTCATGATGATCCATGATTGACACTTGTAGCTAGCCTCGCTGCAGTTCTGCAGTTCAACCCGAAAATAAAAAATCGAGAACCCACTCTTCTCAGGCGTAATGATCCAACGAGTGATGGATGTAGAATTTTCCTGAGCCTTGAATGTTCTGAAGCGTTCAGCCTTAGTGCGCTAGGAGAGTCTAAATGACAGCTGGTTGTCAACCAGTCCATCCCTGGTGTGAAATCTTACCACGCACCAAGAATGCCGTCATACTACTACTGCTTGAACCCCCGCAGTCAGGGGGCCCATCAACATTCCTAAGCGCTACTCGACTGCTCAAATAGTATGATATGTATGGGAAGGTCCATAAGATCCTTTCCCGGTCCAATCAGAGTCCCTGCCGAGTCTCGCGTAGGCTGGCGCAACCATTCAAGAATACAACATAAAATAATCGCTCTCCCAGATGCAGGGCCAGTGACTCTCACAGTGGAGAATTCCCATCTGAATTTCTCTTTCTCAGCGTGGCATTTATCCTTTTACCATCAATTGAATCTCGACGTTCCCTCGTTGTGAATGAAGCTTACAGGTATACCATACAGTCTCAATGTGGTGTCATACAACGGACCCTAGTATGGGTCACGTTGAACCTGGGAGGGATGCATCCCCTTAAATTACATACTAATCTGTAATTATGCCATTCCACAGATGGTTTCAAGATGCTCCGCACCCGCTGCCAAATCCCTGTCAGATCACAGCATCTTGATGAGAGCCGGTTCGACTCCGAGTTGACAGAAACGAGTTACAGGGAAGACGTAAGAATACATGTTTCAGAAATTTTAACCCCGATGCAACACTAGGCAGCGCTGTGTGGCTGGCTTGAAACTTGTTACAGAACATGAATGTCAGGCCAGGCTGCCTCGGGCACAGCAAAAATTTAATTGGGAGCCCGGTAACTTACTTAGATGTACAGGTACACGTTTTACAGGAACCAGTAAGTGACTTGATCAATTGCAATACAATCGATCCTGAAATTGCACCAAGTTTCTGCTTGGCCGGGAGGCCATGGATCCGTAGGGGATTGGAGACTGATCGCGAGAATAGGAGGTAAGTAAGCTTTAAGGGCTGGAACAGTGGTACTCCGACTCATAATTCCTGGAGGTCGTATTGAAAATGATGCAACCAAGCAAATCACTGTTTTGCTACTAACTTTGCCACATTGCTACTATATAGTAATTGAGACCTGTATCCATAGACACGATAACTTGACTTACCTAGGTACCTACAAAGTCTCAGATCTCAACGTTCAACTGTGATTTCACCCTGACATCTGGCTGAACCATATATAGGCAGCCTGCGAAAATTGTCGCATACCGCTTGCGGCTGACTGTCGCGGATAAGTCACACAGTGATTAAGATCATTCAGTGGTCGAGCGCCTCGATGAAGAGCGTTTTGGTCACAGGTTACAGTGTTTAACATTTTCCATCGCGATCTGACGAACCAATAAGTACCTAGGTGCATCTGGCGTCCTAGGGACTGCTGTGTATAACGCATTCCAGTACGCAGGCATCCACACCGTCGGCCTGTCGTACTCGCAAGCCAAGGAAGGACTCATTCAGCTCGATTTGACCGACAATTTGCTCTTCCAGGGAGGTTCTGCGCTTCACAAGCTGTTTAACGAGCACAAATTCACCTGTATGTTAATGGCGGGCCCTAGTATCAATGTCGACCGTGCGGCGCTAATGCGTCTAACTTGTTCAAGGGGTGATTCACTGCGCAGCCGAAAGACGGCCGGATGCATTCAAAGAAGTACGTCAGATATCCCAGATGAACCCCACAACGTCTTGATCTGTTTTGCAGGGTGGCGCCGCGGCTGCAGTGAAAGTCCGCCTAAGCGTTGTCATCTCATTCCATGTTGTAATTGACACCAACTATGTAGCTCAACCAAGACGTGCCTGGACACCTGGCTGAACTCAGCAGGGACAATGCTGCCACCCTTGTTTATATTTCCACTGGTACGTTGACCGTCATGGTAACATACGCATTTTATGACATAAAGACTTTCTGGAATGTAGATTATGTTTTTGACGGAAGAAGCCCGCCTTACAAACCAACAAGTGGAGGCAATCCGTTGCAAGAGTATGGCATCACTAAATTTGCGGGCGAAAAGGCCGTTCTAGGTGTGAGTGGCGCAAAAGTTGTGGTACTTCGAGTGCCCCTGCTGTAAGTCGGAATGAGTCGATTTGAGTCGAGCGTAACTCGGGTTATCCCAAACTTGAAGTTATGGTCCTGCACGGAAGAACTCAGATAGCGCAGTCAACATTCTCCTTGACGTAGTCCAAGATCAGTCTGGGAAGATCTACAAGATGGACGACTATGCACAACGCTACCCCACCAATGTTCTCAACATAGCCTCATTCCTCGTTCGTCTGACGGGTATGTATACCCAATTTCGTTCCTTACCTTTCTTCTTCATATTTGTTGCACAGATGTGAACGAGCCTATCCCTCGAGTCCTCCACTACTCTGCCGATGAATGCATGACCAAGTACAACATTTGCGAGACATTTGCGAAGATTCTCAAGCTTCCCATAAACCATATCATCCGTGACAGCTCCGCCCCGTCCGATGCAGTCGTGCGCCCGAGAGACACTCGCTTGTCCACTGAAGAAACGGTAGAATTGGTTGGTGATTTGGGATGTTCGCCTTTCGAGGGATGGTGGTCCGCATATTTGACTAGTACACAGACGAAGTAATGATGTAACACGGTCGGAATCCACTATGGCGCCCTTTGAAACAACTCCTACTTGGTTCCCTTCTCTCTCTCTACAGGATGTGGCTTTTGAGCGGGCGAGCACTGAGCATACTGCTCCTTGACCTTCTGACAGGTCATGATGTAACCATAAAGCAGACAAAACTCCACGTACTGCATCACTAAAGTATTCTACGCGACGATTGCAGTCAGACATAGGCCATGGAACTCAGATTCGACCTACCTGCACGTTGTTCGGTATCCTTCATGGGTTTAGAGCAGGTCCCATCAATGGACGACACGCCCATTGGAAGGTGAGATTCCGTTGCTTCAAGTGGGGGTGATTGAGTACCAGACGCCATCGATGTGCTTGGACAAACCGTTATGTCGGTTGGATTCCGACCTCCTAAGAAATCCCTTCCCTTCATTGGATGACATCATAGTACTGGATACCCCCGAACAAACTGACGAAAAAGGAAACCCTCTTCAAACCAACTTGGCTTACTTTTACTTGGACTACCAACACATCTATCTCGCTTCTATCATCTAATCATAAACAAGAGCTTGCATCTGCTTCCCTTCGTATGCAGAGACATCAACCTCCTCAAATACTGCAGCAGCGCCGACGACAGGGAATACTCGATTTAGCAGGAAGTACACGATGGACGATGCCCCGAATCCTGTGAAGAATGCAAGCTCGTATATCCGCGTGGCCGCAAGTGGCACCGTACGACCAGCTTGATAGCACGGAGATCCACGGCAAGTGTATCGGTCTTGTCAGCCCAACGCTTTTTTTTCTCAGCCGGGCCGCCAAGGCAACAAGGGACTGAGAAAGGGAAATAAAAAGACTCACTGGCGCCCGCGAACCCAACCACGTTAATCAAGATACCAGAAAAATATGCCGCGTATGCACTGAAAGTGTCGTCAGCTATCCAAATACTACCGAAGCGCGCTCAATCGACTCGCCGGAAATTTACCCCGTACGTATACCAATACCAGCTCTTCTTTCCCGTCTGGTACAAATCAGTAACGTTATAGTGTCCTCTGCGAATAAGGTAATACTCTGTGACCTAACCATGTCGCATCGTAGGAAAATCCCAGCGCGGATCAAGGATTAATGACCGACTCACCATCACTCCCGCGATGGAACTGAGGAAGACAGAATACGCGGATAGGTAGGATGTAAAGTTATTGCTGCTCTTGAGCAAGTTCCACGGACACATGCACAAGCCGACGATAGCTGCAATGTACCCGCCTCGCCGAATATTCTATAAATAAGCGGCATTAATTGTTGATGGAACCATATTGCGTCAGCGTAGGAAATTTTCCAGAACCTCGCAGCTGACAACGATACTTACGATGAAACGAGGACATAACGCGGTCAGATCACACCCTGCCGAAACTGAATTCGCAGATATATTCGTCCTGCGCAAATTTCACATAACCGAAAAGAGT
The DNA here is from genome assembly GCA_038090395.1 of Boletales sp. KT-2023a. Taxonomy (NCBI): domain Eukaryota; kingdom Fungi; phylum Basidiomycota; class Agaricomycetes; order Boletales; species Boletales sp. KT-2023a. The sequence goes on along the minus strand of JBBPMP010000096.1, from coordinate 24,075 downwards.
TGCAGAAGCGAGCATAAGTCGCCGTTTACTGTTGGGCAACGTATGATGAACTTACCCCATCTGATAGGTAACGTTTTGTTTCATGAACGGTGACGATGCGTCTTGCAAATTGAAGGAGTGATTTGTGGCTCACCTGTGCGATAACAAACGAGGCGGAGATGAACCATACCTGACTGACGAGTGAGCCACGTTGGACCGCGAGTGTAGCATATACTGGACGCACCCCGAACCTTGTCGCAGGAGAAGGATTATCATCCAAGAATCGGTCCAATAAATCGATGGGCGACCAGATAGCCTCTCCATATATAGCCTGGGAAGATGAACTGACCAGGATCCCGATCAAACACACGATAGAAGACGCCAAAGGAAATGCGAAAAGCTGTGGCCAGACTGCCGCTGCGGGAGTCCTTGCCCTAGACGCAAAGTCTGGTGCGTTCCTGTTTCGTATTAAAGGTGAGATGTGGGGCTCAGATGTGAGGGGGACATGCTGACGTGAGCAGCGTTACCGAATTGCTGATACAGGACATGAGGCTCACGACCATTGCCCAAGCCAGATTAGAACCATGGATAGAAGCAGGTTGGTGCACGATGGGACCGATGCCATGTGCTCTGCTAATACACCATGCGAGGAAGACAATAGCCGCGATGGGTGTAACCACCATCTTCACTACAAAGAAGTGGCGACTTTCCAGAATGTGAGCCTCCAAATGGTGTTGAATCACGAAAGTTCTCCTACGAACATTTTGTGCACGGGAAACCATATCAACGGCAAGGATAGGAGCCAGAACAAAAAGAAGCACATAAAGTCCCGAGTATTTGTTCCGGAAGAAGCAGGTAGTGAATTGGCTAGGTTTCAAAGGGTATTGGGTGTTCGCCTTCCGCAGAGGATGGATCCACTCACGAATGTTTTCCACACTGGGCCACATAGCACGCAGCATCACTATGACGCACGTCCCCCCAATGCTGGCCTGTACCCCATACCATATGCTGGAATTCTGTTTAAAACACAAACACGAGGAAGGACACTGTCAGGAGTCCTCACCAAGCCATTGCGCCCCGATTGAAGACACACCACAAGCTTCCAAAGACTCCGAAACTCGTGCGGACAACGACCGGAAATGTGACATGAAACACTGCACCAGGACGTGCGTTCAACACCAGAAACGGCGTCACGCAACCATATCCCACCCATACACATATCCACGCTTGCCACCAGGACATGCCCAGTTGAATCATGGACGACACAATCATCCAACTCGAGGAGCATGTCAGCGACGCAGGAAAAAACACATGGAGAGGTTTTACGGTCGGGTCACACGAAGAACTCACGTGTTGATGTTGAACATGTCTGCCACCCAACTGTTTGGAACCGCAATTGTCACCGACTGCGCTGTTTCAATCGGGAATCGATCTAGACGCACAATGCAACATAGTTGTATCCACGCCAGGTTCTGTGCTCGGGGACTACAGGGAGTAGGTCCTCATTCTTGGAGCCGAGGTGGAAACAGTAATGGTCGAGCGACGGTAATATTGGAGCGCAAAAGATACTCACGGTGATTAACTGCTGAGTCTGGGTGAGGCTTGGGTCGTGAGGGAGTTCAAGGGCTCGGGTCAGTCTGCGGACCACGCCCATAATGAAGCGACCTAGATGGGATTGTATCCTAGAGGACCCGCAGGCATCAGGGAATGAAACCTACGCCGCCCTTCTTGTGTGATTGCTTATCAGGGCCCTGAAAGTTGGTTAGCCGAGCGTCGGAATGATCCCAGAATAGGGATTCGGATGCTCACGCTGAAAGGCATCAAAGATAAGAGGCAAGACCAAACTCGAATCACAACCGACACCTCCACAGCCGCTGGACAACGTGCGACTGCGGAAAATCGCGTTAGCGCAGGTAGATGGCATAGTCAGGAACCGTCGAGATGGAGGATATGAATTAAATTGATGCATGTCTGGTAATACAGGTGTGCGCTTGAGGCCCAGGCCAACAAGAAGGGTATGTTGGGGTCACAGAACGACAAGCAAAAGCAAAGCGAGCAAACCAGACAAAAAAAAACATGGAAAAACAAGTCAAGTATTCATATGCTCGATCATAGAGATGGCGTGGAGATGCTTGAAATAGATGAAGTGATGATATACACAAATATGCAATGGTATCCTTTTGCGCGGGGCAGCTCATCGTGGCATGAGATTGAACGTAGCATCAAGAGTGACGGGTATTTTGATTACTCCGAGGTAGAAGTAAGTAGGTCTTTGCGTGAAGGTGACATTTGGGCTTTCTTGAAACGTTCGGATGTCGGCGAGGGGGAGGAAAAGGTGAAGGCCGAATAGGTGTGTTTGCATTCGGGCGCTGAAAAGTCGGTGGTCCGACAGGACGGGTCTTCAGCGCAACGTGGAGCATCACTCGTTGGCAGAGGCTGGTCAACCGGAGACGGCGAAAAGTAATCACGAATGGGGGGTTCTACCGAGCTTGCCTGAAGTGGGGTCAGCGTATGGCGATAGAGAAAACGCGCTCGTACAGACCCTTTCGGTGTGCACGTCGGGCTCTTGGCTGTCAGAGCGCGTCGGCTCATAGGCCTCCGAGACATCAGCCAAGGGTGAGACAGTCAACTCGTAGCAACGAGAGTCGATGTCGGTCTGGAAGATTGACAGACGTGGCGGTTGGCGAAGCAACTCTTGCTCTTCGGCAACTGGGGGCAACGGAGACGCCTTGCGAGAACGAGACAACTTGGCGTTCTTCTTGGTATCAGAGCCTCTAGACTTTGCGGTGGAACCGAGAGGTTTTCGTGTCTTCTTCGACTCGCCCTTGAGCTCCTTGTGCTTCTTGGCGGCGGGGGCAGGAATGACCTTGGTCGCGAGCACTGCGGTCTTTCTCTTTTTTGCTTCCGAGACAGTGGTTGGACCTGCGCGCAGGCCGGTGACGGGGTGGAGATTCTCCTTCTCTGGGGTGGTGGATAGTGATGTGGCAGGTGTGTCCGTGGCAGTAGCGCGCACGAGGGCGTCATCGAGTACCTGTGAAGGGATGTCTTGGAAAACGGTGAAGGCGCGCACGGACATTGAATTGGATTGGGATAGTAGTGAACACAAGGGAGGGGCGGAGTGGACACGCGTTGGGCGCTGTGCAACACGTTGAAGAAGTGAAATCGAACGTTGAACACGCTCGCTTAGAATTTTAAAAACCCGCAAGTTGCCATTTTAAGACTCCGACCCCGCCTCAACCGCGCCGCGACGCGTCTTGATCACGTGACTTCATATTCACCATGCGTCTTACTGCCACCAAGTATGTGTACTCACTCAGGTTGGTCGCAGTGTGTCGGTCGGTTGACTCATTGAATTGATCTCTGAGACATCTTGCTTATGACCAGGTGCCCAGGGTCCGGCATGCTGACTTACTCACTTGGATCCGATCGCTGATCGAGTGTCCTTCCAAACTCGTAATTTGCCTTATTTTTTATAGACTTTTTCCGCTCATTCCGTATGATTTTACCCCCCGACAGGCCTACCTTTCACCCGCTCTACCAATGTAAGACAGTCGTCCTTGCTTGGAAAGCTGATCATCCTGTTACCAATATGGATCGGCTTCCGAACCACTTCTCCACTCGCTCCCCGACTCTTTCCTTTTTAGGAGCAGCCCTCGGCTTCAGCTACACTTCATATTGAAATGATGACTGATCTCCCTGTCCTCAGTGGCGGTAGAAAAGGTCGCCTGCCTCGATGACATTATCGAATCTTCCTGCAGGAAACGTTTCCTTCCACTCGTCTATCACGAACAGCCGCTACTAACTGGGGGTCAGGCTGCCTCATGCTAGCCACGCTGCAACGGGGCGTCACTCACTTAAATTCCCGGGGTGCTTAAGTCGCTCTTCGCTCTCACTTCCCACTGTTCCTCACCATATTCCTCGTCTTCGGACGCCTCTCTCTCGGCCTCTTAGGTCCCCACTATCCCTCCCGTCGTTGCAGTGTTTCCCAGGATGCCGCCGAAACAGTCCTCTGCGACGTCTCCCCCTCCCCCTACCCTGGGTACGCTCATCGACAACGACACGCTTGAACTCGTAGAGGTCCTTGGCATTGGCGGCTACGGAGTCGTATACCGTGCCGTCGACTCACTCGCCTGCAATTACGCCGTAAAGTGCCTCATCAGCTCACAAGTTCACAGCAGTTCCCGCCAGCGCCAATTACACATGCGCGAAATTGCCCTCCATCGCCTCGCATCTGCCCATCCAAACGTTGTCACCCTTCACCGCGTCGTGGAAGAGCACAACTACACTTACCTTGTCATGGACTTCGCTTCCGACGGCGATCTCTTCTCTCAAATATTGCACCACTGCCGCTACCTCGGTCAAGACCACCTAATTAAACACATATTCCTTCAGCTTCTTGATGCCGTTGAATATTGCCATTCGCTAGGTATATATCACCGGGATCTCAAACCTGAGAACGTGTTGTGCTTCGATGGCGGTCTCCGAGTTGCTATCACCGACTTTGGCCTCGCCACCACAGATAGGTTTAGTGAGGAGTTCCGCACCGGTAGTGTTTATCACATGAGCCCAGGTCCGTATCCCTCATTCACCGCCTTTGTTCCCTTACCTCACTTGCCCGTGCCCATCTAGAGTGTCAAGGTGGCGAGTTCGCACCAACAGGGTCCTACTCTCCCTTATTCAATGACATCTGGTCTTTGGCCATTATACTTTTGAACCTCGCCACTGGTCGCAATCCATGGAAGTCGGCATCGTCCTCCGACCCTACTTTCCAGGCGTACCTGCAGGATCCCCTCAGCTTCCTTCCTACTGTCCTTCCTATATCTGCAGAGGTGAACAACATCCTCTGTCGCATGCTCGAAGTGGACTGGCGTCGCCGTATCACTTTACCAGAGGTTAGGGCTGCCATACAGCAAGTGGACCACTTCTATGCCGATGGCGTCATCTTCGAGGGAAGCATGGCACGCTGTGCGTGGGAGATCGATGTCGACATCGAGAGTGATTCAGATTCTTCTACTCCTGGAGAGCCTGCTGAGCAACCCGAAGATCCTCATTCCCGATGGAGCAAGGACAGTGATTCGGAGATGGAGTACACAAGGCACTCCATCCGGGAGCCGTTGTGGGAAGAAGAGTATTCTTCATGCAACGCAACTTGGGGCATTGAGTCATCTGTACGCTCCCCGTCGCCAGCCGTGCTTGAGCCACTCAAAATTTACGAAGCTCCTCGGACACCTCCCTCCACTTACTCTCCGTTATCCCCTATTGCATCTGCGCCTCCCACTCCTGAGGGCGTAAGCATGTTGCACAACAGGCCAACTCTTGGTCCCTCAAAGCCCCTCAAAATCAGCACCGAGTGTGGTCGTCGAGTATTCTTCACGGGCAGCAACAATACGCACACCACCCTGTCTTCCATGCACACCGCTGTCGAAAGTGCAACCCCATCTTCCTCTTGCTTCTACCTCCGTTCACCTGATTCCATTTCCAAGTTCTCTCTTCCTTGGACGCCGTCTGCAATGCCATCAAGTGTGGATATTAATGCTTATGCGACACCTGGTAGCCGCCATACTGATGCGACGTCGTGGGATTATCCAGACACCGATTACACATCCTCATACCCCTCCACCATGTCATCCTCTGCTGAGAGCGTGGTGGGTCTAGACATAGACGTCACTTCCAAGAAGATACTGGAAGATACTTCTCCCGCTCATTTGGCCATCTGGCGTCGTGAACCCGTCATTACTAAAGCTATGAACTCCTATGTGCCTGCTGTAGTTGTGGATACATGCCGGCAGGAAACACACGCTCACATTTCCTCGCTTCCACTACACCCATCCCAACCATCGCATGTTCTCCATGGCGTGTCTAGGCCGTTACCTCGGCCTAGTTCTCCCGTACCCATTCCGATTCCTAGATCTTCCAATGGAAGTGAAGAGAAGCGCTGGTCCTCGTCTCTCTGGCGATTTTCGTTTCCCCGTTCATCGTCCCCCCCACGAGCTCCACCAAACAGCGGTGATGAAGAGCGTCGAGGCAGGCGAGGCTCGTTCACGGATGTATTTCCATTTCATTCCTTTTTCAGTTCTAGTCCTACGTCGTCTTGGCGTCGCTCGCCTTCTCCACCTGTTTCGGAAACCACGACCGCGACATCCACGTCTGCGACTCTCACTGTTGCGCCTTCTCAGACTGGTAAAACGGCGACGGCTCGGCTGGAGCAGTGTCGCCAGGCTGCACGCCCGCGGACAAGACGGTATTGGTTCTCTCCTGGAAAACTATTTGCCACCGCTGGAGCTTCGTAGGAGGCTCTAGGGTTGTCGCTCCCTACCGATTTATCATTCCTCTCTTCTCCAATCCACAGTTCATGCATCACATATCAAGGCGAACTGCTTCATACAGACGATTGGAAGCATACGTTTGTACAAAAGTTGCGCATTTTTCATTGTTTCCATGTCAGTTGGCATTACATATCTAGCCACTTCGATATTCGCGATTCTGACCTGTTGTCTTCTTCATTTTGTTTCATTTCGTGTCTTCTGTTCTTTTGCTGGAAACAGCGATGTATGTATAAGTACCAGGCGTACGAGAAACTTCCCTCGCGTCTATGTATCGACAACGAATCATGATGATGCCCACAAGGCACACGACGGGAATACATTTTTGATCTACGTGTGATTTCATGGAATGTGACGATGATCGTTTCTAGAAACCAAAAGAATGGATGTTCCGAAAGACTTCCACTAGGGGTCCATTCTGGAAAAACCGGTCCGCAGCGCAGTCTGCTTCGAGATTTCGGGAACGGTCATTAGGAGTTCGTTCGATGAGAATGAGCTGCGTTGGAAATTCAAAAAATCGCTTGACAACAGTGGTTAACCTCCTTGCACTCGGGGTCTTCCATTACAAAATTGGTCTAGATTTTCAGGATCTTCTTGAAGGTCAGTGCCAAGCCCGTGTGGTCAGAGTTGATCAGTAATTCGAGCAGCCACGGATCCAGAGCCGGGCTACGTCGGTCTCACATTCAATACAATAAAAAAAAAAGAGTAAATAATATCTGCGACCGCGGTTTCAGATCGAGTCGACCAAGAGGGTGGTTGGCGCCATCCCGACGGCATTCTGTCCAGCGAGACGGCACCATGTGGAAGCTCGAGACCCAGGGGTGTGCGAGTCTCGGGCCCGCCATGTAATCGAGGTACGTGGTTGACAGTAACGGCGCGCAGCGGAGGCACACTTCTGGCTTGTTTTGTCGACATTACCAATGCCCTCGCAGTGGGGCTTGCACCGGACCCGTCGGCTGGTCTCCATTCTGGACTTGGCTTTTTCCGACATTCGGACGGCTCCGCGCTCGTGGATATGATCGATGCGACCTCGCGCATTCCCCCCTGCATTCAAGGAGACATCGGCATCCAAAATGGAAGTATTAACTATACCTATTTGAAAGTTGGTGCTGACCCGTAGCCTGGCTACACGTCGAAGCCAGAGTGTTGGCCACCCAGAGAAGCTGAAATCATTTGCTGTCATTGACGCTCATGATGTGCAGGCCAACGTCGTAATCGATTGCTTTCCGTAAGCTGGTCGAAGTCCGACTTGAAGGTTGGCTGTCTAAGCATACTGTCATATGGCTGTCATTTTGACTGCAAATTCAACTTTTCGGTCGACTCCGAGACGGATTATTTGCATTAACTTTGCTCGTCGGGGCGTGACGTCCGACACGCGGAGAGATATGAAAAGGGGAGAAATGCCAGCGCGAAGAAAGGCATGGGTCTGGAAATGACGGGCTAGTACCTGAGACTCTCGGCTGATCAGGCAATTACGAGTAAGGTATGCAAAATGGACTCGAATAATGGCAACGGACCGCGAGAGTGAAACTTAATTGTGCACACACTGGCGGAACAAGGATCGCTGCATCATGAACTTTTCGAGTCATAGGAATTAGTAGCGCCGTTCGAAGCCAGCGACCCCCGCGCAGAAAATACTAGTATCGGGTCTCTGCACGACTCATATGGGTGACACCAAATGGAGGACACACTGACCTTTTTTTGAATTCGAGGACGGGCATCGACGGCCAAGTATGTGCTAACGCGCGGGGTGGGCGGGCGTGTCGCGTCATCCTCTGGCTTTACGTCGTATGCCACAACAATGTGGGTCAGCATAGATTTTATATCGGTTGTAACAGAAAGACATCCCGGGCCGACAAAAAAGTCGACGCGTGGATATTGATACGGAAGGTCCCTACCATGCATGCCATCCGAATTCAAAAACCAAAAACTCGGTTGAGGTCAAACTGATGTTTCTGGTTGTCATCCCCATCTTCGTTCTGCATGTTAGCAATCGGAACGGTTCGAATACCTCGGGGTTCGCATAGAAATTTGCATTTTAGTGCACAGAACCCGCAGGAACGGCGACCGGGGCGCCTTGTGGTATGAAGGCCCCATCCGAGAACGCGGATTTTCTTAAAGCCCTGCGGAAGAGAAGTGCTAAACAGGTCGGTTAATCCGAATGAGTCGCATACGTACAAAAGCATGGATGATTACCGATATTCGCTCCTGATATACGTTTGCATTCCTTTAGAAAACTATCGACCGTCCGCACCTTGGTCCACCCGTCCTTCCCGACGATACTTTCAACTTGTTTACAGCAAAGAGTCGACTGAGTGAAGTTGCTAGAATAGATTCATGTTTTTACTCACATGGATGGCTGTAAAATTAGCAATCAACATACGAGTCGTCAAGCGTACTGTAATTAACCCTGGAACCTCTGCCACATCCATCAATCATGATAATGGATCATTCTATCAATTATTCAAAGCAAATTCCCGCTCCGTAAAAATTAACGAACCGGTTTATCATCCCATTTCGTCCCGTATTCGTTCAAATGTTTCTTTCTGACATCAATTATTGGACCAAGATGCTTCATACCGCGGTTAATACACCGTGGAATGTTCGTTAAGAGTCAAACAACCCATCTGCAAGCGTGCCTTGTAAGTAATGCCTCGAATTAACGGATGGTCTCAGTTTACGGTTTCATATCCGGGAAATAAACCCAACTATGAGACCTCCTCCTTTGATGATATCCAGGGTATATTAGATATTGAGATCTGTCCAATCAGGGCCACAACCTGGAAAGACCAAAGCAAGGACTTACAGGATGAGGACAGGGTACGTACACAATGGGAGGCCAACAAAAACTTTGTTACTTGTTTGGCAGACAACCTGTTGGAAGGCACTTGATGCTGCCACACTCTTCCACTCTGACGCCACGTATGGAAAAATTTCCTCATATTATGTAAATACTCGCCATTTCCTTCAAGATTCAGAACTTCGTCAAAGGATGCGACAATTTCTTCTCTAATCGCGAGATACAAAGCTTTGGTATTTCGAGCGAGTTGGTTGCGAATGATTTCCGACGGGTAGAGATTGCCGAACATTTCCTGACCCACCATATACTATCTGTTCTGAACCTGCGGTGAACAGTGTTTCGTAGATTCTACTCTTCACGGAGCAAAGCCAATCCTCACATCCTGCGTAACTTCTGTGAGCGAGAGATCGCCATCCGACGCCCTGGAAAATTCCTCCAAGTGCCTGCGGTCGCTTGGAAAGACCGTCCAGGAGAAGGGGGTCGGGAACCTTGCATGGCGAGGGGGTTGTTGTGCTGTGGGGTTAAGAGCACGAGTTCGAGATCTTTTGATATGTACCGGTCACCTTGTCGTCTTGGCATTTGTCAAGAACTCGACTCTTGAGCTGACTCGCAAAGATCCAAACAGCTGTTTTGACCCCACAGCCCAGAATGCATTTAGCCATAAAATATTACAACAACTAACCACATGCGTGTTTCGAATGAAATGATGCTCACATTGGAACGTTGCAACAATGCCAGCAGTAGCGACTATGATAGCAGAAGCGGCGAAACATAGCACAGAGCCGTAGCCACTTACTGGCAGTAGCTCTCCCATCGCGAGCGCCCAGTGTTAACGTTCAGCTTTCTAGGGGGAAATATCACATCCCCAGCGTGTAGTTGTTCCCCCTCCGTCTGACGGAAGAGTTGTCAGTGATCGATGAAAATGCAGATCAACGATTAACGGTCTAGTAATTATTAACGGATGCAGGAGGTCTGAATTACAACGTCTTCAAATCTACCATTTTTCGTCCTCTGTCCCGTTCGATCGCGCTCTTATCCCTCAAACCACTTGCCTTGTCCAACCGTCTCATGCCACCCCCCACACCGTCACCCATACTCAACGGCGCGTGTCCAGCCTGCAGCATCCTAAACAGCCCCTTGATGACCATGAGCGGGTTTCTGCTTCCCCATACTTTTGCACTCGCATCCTTGATACCCGCCGCCTTGAGTACTTGGTGTATATTTGGGTTACACCTCAACCCAAATCCAACAGGCCGCGGCCGCAGTATGATTTTTGTACCCCCAAACTTGCTCTCGATATCTGTCCAAAACGTCCGCTTTTCGAACCGCTCGACATAATCCATCGAGCGGAGCGCCTTCGCGAGCGCTTTTTCACGCGCCACGGACGCCTCCTCGTCCTTGCCTTCGCCATACCCGACGAGGCCGTTGCCGTCGCCGACGACGACGAGGGAGTACATGGAATGTATTTTTCCTTTGCCGGTTTGTTGCGTGACGCGACGCATGAGGAGGGGATAAATGTGCAACTTAGCAATCTGAGCGGGCGTGAGTGGGCACTCGCTTGTCGTGTCACGAATGTCGCCCATCACGTCTTCGTCGTCCGGCTCCTCTGCCTCCTCGTCCCGGACACCCTCCTCGTCCTCGACCGTCTCGTGACGAGAAGAGGCCTTTGGTTCCAGTGCAGAGGTGTCGTAAAAGTTGCCAGCAATCATGGAGGGGTCGTTGCGGACAATGACGCGATTGGCGAACGGTGCGCGTTGCGTAGGGGGGAAATCTGCGACGGAGTGTTCGTCAAGGAGCTTATCGTACTGCATGAGGTCGGGGAGGAACCCGTCCTGAGGGACGTCTGCGAGAGGAGTTCCAAGCGCAGAGGCAGGTGTCGATGCGGTGGGTTCGAGCTGGGCGGTCTTGGTGTGCTTTGTGGGCGTTGAGTAGCACCTCGGAGCGTAGCTCGTCCATGACCGTAGCGGCCTCCGCAATGTGGAAGCAGAGCGGAGCGCGTGCATGACCGTCGAGTAAATTTTGCAAGAAAGCTGGGTGAAGCCAAGATTTCCAAATTTGGATGTCTTACTGTTCTTTTCGGCTAAGTTGGCCGCGTGAGAAATTATGAGTCAAAACACGCCCCGACCTTCTCTCTCCCATAGCACCCCAACGCCTCGCCGGATTTCAACGCCAACGACACCATTCGACTCGGAAAGCTATACGGTCTACACTCCACATTGACCGGAGCCATAAAAACGAGTTTTAACAAATTCGAAATTTCGCTGTACCGGGATTTGTAGTCACGGTTAGTATGTCGGTTTTCTTTACTATTTTATGCTGATTTCATACTCTAGATATGCCGCGAGGACATCAGATTTCGACCGAAATGCAATGGGCCGTAATACGCCTCACAAAATTCCTTGACCTTGAACAGACTGCTATGGCCCTTGATCTCTCAATCCGATCAGTTAGACGCATTGTATCGTACTTCAACACCCATGGAACAATCCCTAATCCAGGAGAACAAGCAGTTCCAAAGGAACGAGTGGGAAATCGACATCTAAGTGATGTTGATGTTGAGGTATGGTCATACCTTTCTTTTTTTGTGTGACGTGCTGATCTACGGTACGCTATTTCAGTTTCTGTTAGGAACAATTTCCAAAGCGCCAGATCTCTACTTGGATGAACTTCAAGAAATGCTGGCTGCATCATGTGGCCGAACAGTCTCACGTGCTACAATATGGCGTACACTTCGCAGAGCAGGTTTTACCATGAAGAAGGTGAATTTTCTGCTTCTGAGTCATTTTTATTATCTTATTTGTTTCAGGTCACACGTGTTGCTGCAGAACGATCAGCTGAAAAACGCTTAGAGTACCTCACGAGAATTGGTCAGTATGAGGCACAGCAGCTGGTCTTTGTGGATGAAAGCTCTGTTGATCGCCGCACAACCTACCGTGGTCGTGCTTGGTCTATTCGAGGAACAAAGGCACAACGCAAAGCTTTTTTTATTCGTGGTCGGCGGTACATTTCTAATCCTGCCCTGAACGACCTTTGCTCACGGGTTTTTAGCTTCTCCGTTCTTCCAGCCCTTTCCCTCCATGCTGGCATTATCCACTGTGAAATTGTTGAGGGATCGTTTTGTACAGAAACCTTCTCTCGGTTCATTGAAGGTTTGCTTGACGAAATGGAGCCATATCCTGCTCCAAACTCAGTTATTGTTATGGACAATTGTCAAATCCACAAGCACCTTGACATACAGGAAATGATCAAGGCTAGGTATGTCCAAAAACTTTGTCATGTCACTGATGACTAAATGTACAATCTAGAGGTATGCGTTGTGAGTTTCTCCCGCCATACTCCCCCGATTTCAATCCAATCGAGTTGGCATTTTCTGCAATGAAGTACCATCTTCGTCGCAATGGTGCTTACACACGTATGGCAATGATGGAGCTTACTGATGATGAGACATATGCAACACTTCTTAGGGCCTTGTACACCATCACTCCTCAGGATTCATTTGGCTGGTTCAGGCACTGTGGTTATGTGTAGATACATTGTTGTAGTGCTTATCATTCTGTTGTGCGACCAATAATTTTTTTGTGTCGTGATGAGTCTAAACATGACCGATCATGACAAAAAAGCCATGCCGCACAACCATCTCCATTCAGTCAAGTCCACGAGGTGAGTAAAATAATTTGAACCGTCAACGTGCACTGAAGTCCCTTCTCTTCAGCCCACACTCACCACCATGGCCTTGGGTATGAAGAAGCGCAAAAAGCCTCCATCTGACAATGATGCGGCTGCTTTTCAAGGTGTGTAGGATCAGTGTCATGCTCGTCTGCTGATGAATAGTTTCAAATCATTTATTATAGGTTCAACTCGGGCAAGACGGTCCACTGCTTGCATGAAATGCAGGGCTGCAAAGTCCCGTTGTGATCTTGGTGAAGGAGCTAGTGCATGCACCAGGTGCATCAAAATGGGACTCTCAAATGAGTGTATACGTCCTGCAAGCTCAACTCTCACTGCTGTGGGTGCCAGTCATCCATCCATTGATTCCTCTAAAGCCTTATCTGAGTCCAACTCCAAGACACGTGCCACCTCAGTTATTCCTGCTTCTCAGACTCGATCCTCAATGTCACGCAAACGGTCCAAGTCAGACGCCGAGATTATGCAAGCCAAGCCTACTACTCAGTCTCAACCACAACGTTCAAGTTCACGAGAGCCAGTAGCAGGCACTCAAACGTTGGGTTCAGGACATCCTGTATTGGATACCATTACCGAGGTTGCTGATGACTTAGATATTTATGCCTCCCCCTCCAAAACTGCGGTCACCCTCTCGCTTATGGATCCTCAGGAAGGGGCAAAGGAATTCCTCAACGTGCTTGGCAATAGCACTATGCTGGTGGTATCTGAGCCTGAGGATGAGAGCGAAGACTATGGAAATGAAGTTGATGCTATTTTGTCTACGACAGGCAGTGACAACTCCGGAGAGTCAAGTGGAACAGATGATGCATTTCTCCAGAGTAGTTTACCACCAGCACCAGTGGCGACAAAGAAAGGAAAGGCAAGATCTGATATTTGTATGAATAGAGGAGCGCGTGCACAGGTGCCAATTGTGCCCGTGCAAAGTACCTACAATCCTCAGACATGCAGTAAGCTATACTATCTTGGTCTAACAATCATACTTGTCTGCTAATGATTATTATCAGATTTTGTCGTCCCGTGTGTTGTTTGTAAACGAAACGGCACAAATGCTCCCCTCAATATCGAGTCAACAATTACTTACGAAGAGCTTTGTGACCGAGTCGCTAAGAAACTCAATTGCTATGCACCAGCACTGAAACTTCAGTATCGCCTTGATTCAAACAATGCAAAGCAATCACCAACATCTGTCCAATCAGAGGAGGAGCTTGAGCTGTTCTTTGCCAGAATGCGTCCGATGCTTGTGCCAGCACGCCTTGCAAATGGCAAACCATCTGCTCGGCCACTCAAGAATGTTCTGGTACATTTTGAAGATGGTGGCTTTGACGATGAATCAGCCATCCCTCCAAGTGATGCACGCAATGTGAAATCAGGCGGTCAGAGGGTTTGCATTTTTTAAAACTAGTTATGAGTTTGTATTGACACGTACCATTTTTTCTAGACCATGAAAGCGTCCACATCAGGTTCTAAACAGAAACAGACATCATCCTTAGACCTGAATGCAGTGGAGGGCACCATTTCGCCTCTTCAGGAAAATGTAGATCAACTTCAGAAACGGTATGCATGCAAAATCCACACAAAGACGTCCGACTCGCCAGTGTATTGTTTTCCTGGACAAAGCGAGACTTGTATGGTGTTGACTCACAGTCAAATATTATTCTGGGCTCGTGAGATTGTAAGTTTTCAATTGTCGACATGGCTTTTTGCATACTGTATATACGTACTAAGTCTCTTCGCTCAGATAAATGGTATTGGAACGGTAGAAGAAAAACCGCCAACATTATACCTTCATGTTGCAAGGCCCCGCACTCGAGCTCAGCCATCTGGAACATCTGATCACGGACAATTCAACATTCCTGGTGGATATCCCTATCTGCCTGCCACTCAAACTCCTCAAGTGATCGTTTTGCCACCATGGGGAAGCACATTGCAAGGACCGGGTTACTCAGGGACTCAAGCTTTGGGGAACGGATGCTTGCAGCCCGACACCGGCAATGCTGATGCGCCCGCAGTATCACCCATGGCAGCCCATCCTCCAATCAGGCCTAATTCTAGCCGTGCCACCTCACCTACTTTCTCTAATGCGACGACCCTTACTGATGCAACATCTCTATTATCAATTGATGAGATACCGTTGTCAAGAATCCCCACAATATCTGTGTGGCTCAAGTCGCTTGACGATCATGAGGAACGGGGTAAAGACAACATCAAGTTCACGCGGTTTTCCACTACTTTCGAACAAGAAGGTTTTTTGCGCCTCTCACAATTATCTGGTGAATTCATGACTCGGAGCGAGCTTCAGGACATGCTCCAGATTCCTCGTGGGACCGCTCTTCTCCTTATGCAGTATGCTAAACAAGACCTACGAAGGCTGGTACTAGAAGTGAGCAGAGATGTTCCCACTGCATAATTTAGTACTTTTTGTCCATTTCTACCGCAATATATGTTGGTTTTCAGTCCTACCGAGCTCGCAGCAGAAGTCCGGCACATCGCCGAAAGGCATAAATTTTCGAAAAATGAAAACTCCATATTTTTGAATGCGGACTTTACGGATTATATTCTACATGGTTGTCGGAGTCTAATGGTCATCTTTTTTTACGAATTTCGAGCGGTGGCTGGTGTGCAATTGGCTTCCGGAGTTGAGGCTTGCATTGAAGACAAAATTTCCCACGCGGCCAACTTAGCCGAAAAGAACAGTAATTTTGAACGGGCGAGGAGCGGACAAGACTATCGACCACGCATCACTGGGCCATGCATCATGCATCATGTGCGACGGCGCCACCTTCAGTCCGCCGCTACCTCGTGTTGAATCTCGATCATGCAATGGAAGCTCGCGGTACTGTATTTTTTTTTTGGTTTAGTCTGATTCAGTCTGCCAAATCAGAGACAATCGTTCTTCCCGCGATGGGCGACCCAACATTTCCCCCGGGAAAGTTCGCATCGTGGTATCGCATCAATGCGCGACACGATTCCGTCAACGGCAGACGGAAGCTTTTTTGTGCAGCTTGGCAACCCGTCGACTTCGATAAAGTGACCACATGACAATCGACCGGAAGTTTCCAGAACGCGATGGTCGTCATATCGCCGCTGGCAGAACGAACTTTGTCTTTCGACTCCGTTTTGACTCTCCCAACGCACAGTTCAAACAAAAAAAAAGATACACGATAGTCGGATAGAGAAATAAGCGACGGGCGACGGCTCAAGGTATAGGCCGAGCACTCGACGTCCCTATCGACCAAAGCAAGAAAGGCTCAAGACAAGCTATTGTTATCGCTTCAGACATTCGCTGCTCCTCGACCGGCCGGAAATGCCCCACATTTATCGTACCGACGAAAAAATCACACGCTCAAGATCTTTTCCGATCGACGTGCCTTCAACCTGCACGAGGGTGCGAGCGCCCGTCTGGTCAGAAAAGGGTTAAGACCCATATGATGTGACGGCTGCAACTCGTACCGCACGATGGAGTTGTCATCGTATTCGAGCAAGGTTTCAAACTCCTTTCCCGCATCGTCGACAGGCTTGCATATTTCGAAACATGTCAGGATTTGCGAAATCATGATGAAAAGAGACGAATATCCGACGTGGCGTCCGGGACATGCCCTTTCGGCGGAATAAGCCTGTCGCGGTCGCATCGAAAAACGATCCGGGTGCGCACCGTTTTCCCCACCCAAATACCGACGAATCAATGACTTTTCGAGCGTTAGCGCTGCCTTCCTTTGTATTTAGGAATCTGGAAGGGTCAAACTGTTCTGGATTCGGGAATGCTACAGGATCCCTCAAAATAGCCCTGAGGAATTCAGACACTGCTGAATGGGATGGCCAAAGGACCACGTACCAATTGTTTCCAAACACAGTCGTTCCTTTTGGAATGTGATAACCGAGATATTCGTCGTCTTGAATAACCATGTGGGGGAAGCCTGCGGTAGGTGAGTGACCTGAGACGAAACACTAGCAACGGGCGTCGCACCGAGAGGAGTCACTACGTTCCACCTGAAAATCTCAAGAATGAGTGCATCGATGAAGGGCAACGATGCCCGGTCATCAAAGTTGGGTAGTCGGTCCTCGCCAAGGTACGCATCCAGCTCACTGTGTGCTCGGCGTTGCACATCGGGATATAAAACCATGTTAGCCATGAACACATGCATGAATGAAATTGTCTTGGGTAATCGGTCTTGCAAATTGGTGTCGGACAAAGCATCCACTTACCGAATCCACGGCGGCGCCAAACAAGGTTGCGGCTGTATCACAAATCAGACCTGCTTCATGCGACTCTTTTGGGTCTTCGTCTGGTGATAGTTGACTCAAAAGAGTGGATACGAATGATGGGCGTGCTTTTCCTGCTTCCTGATACGTCAAGTGAGGTTGCTACGCGTGCAACAAAGCAAGGGAGAGGATACCATTCCATCAAGGACCAAGTCAAAGGGTACGTGTCGCATTTGCTGGCTTAACATCTTGGTCTCCGCTGCATCCTTGTGGAACCCACCACCAGGTAACCAGCTTGGGTAGTATTTCACTGAAGGATGATTTTTATGGCGTCGTTTTTATGTGCGAAAAATCCTTACATATTGGGAAGATATCAACCAAATAAGGGCCATTGGGAGGAGACCTGATGCCTCCCTCGACAGCCTCCAGAAGGGTGTCATCAGGGCGAGTGACCTGGTAACCATAAGACAGCTGTAGTATAGAGGATGCAGTGTTCCTGAAGGAGAAGATGAGTTTGGAAGTTCGCTAATGTCGAAAAGGAAAGGGCTCACAGGCGAAGGAGGGGAGGCCAATCACTCGGATTGGCAAAAAGGTTGGTTAGCAATGTCCTGCAGCTTTCCACTTGGATACTTTGCCATTCCTTGGGCTGAGAGAGGAAGTAGCGTAAAGCCAAAGCCCGTCATTCTCTGTGCGGCTCCCCCGAAATAGCAGTGAGAACCCAGTCGTTGCCCGCACTGGAAACAAGTTATACGCTTTGTTGTCCGAGAATCGACCATTGCTTACAGCTCGACGAACATGGGCATCCGTGGACGATGAGAATATATTGCAGCACGTTTATCCATGAGATCAGACGCAGCTTGGGCCGAATTCAAGACGATCATATGGGTCCCAGGGACTTGCAGATGCATGATACTTCCTATGGACAAACCAGTCAGAACAAAGAGTGGGAGAGCCAGCGTATTTTCGTTTACCATATTCTTCGAACCATTTCACATAGGCTTTGGCCCTCTCTTGACCCACCAGCATTAGAGCTGAAAGATTGCCTACAAAGAAATTTCCCTTGGGTCCTGGAGGGAGGTTCTTGAAACGTTTGGTGAGCAAGTAGTAGAGGACGAGGGCCGTGGAGACTGTCGCGAGCACGTATGCTGAGTTCATAGCGACACGAAATTTAACGTTTGAATGATCTACCCCACTGCTACAGGGTTGGTATAAATACACTTTCGACACGCATATGAGCCGGTTGTGTGTACAGTACACTTGCTCATAATGTATACTCTAATAGTGTATAATGCTCATAATGTATTGACTTTGGGTGGCTCCTGTCATGGTATGCAGGCAAAACAGCAATATAGTATTTCTCATAATGTATCAGTCAGAACATGAAAATATACATTATGAGATATGCTTCAAATGGGTTGGAGGGCCAATGGCAGGTGTCACTGAGTGTTGGAGTGGTGAGCAGTGAACTGGATCATGATCCTCAGGCAGTGTCACCAATATATATGTGGTGTTGGATCTAGACTTGAAATTTGAGCTACATTTCCTGCCCCAATGGCCATTATTCCAAAGCACCAGCCATGTTCCAAACCTCTGCCATACAAGCAGCTTGGAAAACTCAACTCAACATCAAAGATTGGTCATGGTCTTCATGCAAAGACAAGTGCATAGCCCATTACAACAGATAAACAACAGAATCTCACTCTTTTGTTGAGAATGAAGTATGACATTCATACAAGAACATGTGACTGTCAAGCACATGATCAATCACCTGACTATATCACATGTCAGAGAATAATCCAGACTTCCATAGAACATCTGAGAATAGTCTAGAAAGGTCTAGACATCAGAGTAAACAGGAACAGGTGAAACTGGAACTGTTTATTACATAAATAATCATCTTATTGTATGACTTGTCATATGACACTGTTCATGTGACTAGAGAGCTATTCGCTATTGGATAGAACAATGAGGAGTATACACTATTGGCTAGAATCCTATGGAACAGTACAAATAGCTACATACTCAGAATATGTACTGTATATAAGATGAGCCTTACTGCTCATCCTTCTTTCTTCAGTACTTCTATGAAGTCCTCTGAGGAAAGCTCAATAGCATTCCATTCCTACTACAAATGTAGTGAACCTTGGTTGTACCAACCTCATATCATCCTAGTGAGTCACTCCCACTAGAGACCACTTCTTCTGTCCCTTCACACTAGATTCGAGGACAAGGTCATCCTCTACCTTGATTCTCAAAAGGTTATGAGCCCCACTTAGGCAGTTCATCAGAGGAATTATCTTGCTTGGACATAAAGGTGTTCATCAATTGCACACCGATGCCATCTACTGTTCAGCATGATACAATGGTTTGGACTACAATCCTCCATGCAATCTGCAAGTGCTTGCTTACAATCTATCACTTGTTCAGACAAGGAGTTGTTGTGTTAAACCATGATCAGCTCATGATTATTCACTATTTTGGCAGAGCACTTCAGCTTCGCTTGCTTCATTCATACTTCTACCTTACGTTCTCTCACTTCAATTGTGTACTTAACATCTCATACACAGATCAAAATGTGAGTAGACTCACACAAGACACTCCTAGTCCTAGAAACCCTTTTGTACCTGATCCTCTGGTGGAATGTCCACCGAGCCCACAACCTCCAAGGTACAGTCCAACCGTACTGGATCTGTTTATTCTGGATACTCCATCTCCTGCATAGGGAAGTGCAGGGGTATACCCCTCAAGATACCCCTCACTGTAATTTTGGTGGGGAGTACTCTGAGGGGTATACCCCTGCACTTCCCTACTCCTGCAGCTTTGCAGAGACCAAGTCAATCTAATCAACCAAGCCCAACTCCAGTATGTCATACTGAGACAGTCCCTAGACCAGTTGATTCAACTGATATTCGTCCAGGAGTTCATTTTAATATCCCTTGTACTATCTGTCAAGGCAGAATAGAACTAGGAGAGATCCACCATCACAGTGAGAGGGATTACATCAGACATTACTTAGGATCTGATGATGACAGACATGTATTAGCATCCATTATAATAAGAGGAGAATCTGAGCACAGATCATCCTCAACATCAGAACCTGTGAGTATTCCACCAGGAACCTTCAGGGGAGCACCCTATGGTCTCCTTTCCACTGCCATCGAGTGAGCAAGAGCATTGATGAATAGCCCTAACAGGTCTTCACCAAACAACTCTCCACCAAACAGTAGTGATGTCCCTCTTGCCATCCCTCCAAGATGTTCTCTGTCAGGCTTTCCCTGAGTTGGCCAAAGACCAACCTTTTCAGCCAATCACAGGACTGAGCTGAATCCCTCTCCAATCAATTCAGCATCCTCAACCCTTGTCTCACCACTGATCTCTCCTGCTTGAACAAGAGAATCTTTGAGCTCTTTCAGGCTCTCCTTACAAGCAGATCCCACTCAATCTCACATATCCACCATTGCCATTGCCATTGATTCCCCCACACATCTTGATAGCCAACTTCACTTATCCCAGGGAAACTCTCCTGGAGAACCACCACATTCCAGATGAACAAGTAATTTGTCAAACATGTGAAGAAGCCCAGGCTTGAGACCATCTGTATATCTCTGACTGCCAACCCCTGCCAGTTGAAACCATTCAATGATTCCATCTTGGGCATCATTGAATGATAAGGGACAACGGATTGATGATGGACAACCTGCTGACTCAGGAAGAAGTTGGCAGAGAGGCAAGAATGAGTGCCAAAGGGAGATGAGGGATCTACAGATGCTTTGAGAACCCTCCAATGGAGATGGAGGACAGCAATTCCTTTTATTTGGTTGACTGGTCAATGGTATACGACCTGACAGTGCTAACCACCTCGATAGACATCCCTTTGGACTACACCACTCCTCAATTTCATTGTGTGTGGTGGTACCAAACCAAATGCCTTCCCTGGCTCTCAACACAGCCTCACGAGGTTGTCAAACTGGAGCTACTATGTTCACAATATGTTGAAGTGGGGATGTATCCCTTCTACCCACTTCATCAAGCACACTTTCAAATGGAGCACCTGCCCCAGATGGACTTTTCACCTTATCAGGTGTGTTGAACGAGTACACGGATATATGTAGATATGTAGTGTAGTTAGTAGTTCACACGGACTCCAGTCCTCCAGTATTTAAGTCCAGTCTGGTCCAGACTTTAATCAGATGAGACTTTAACTCATACCACCAAGTGTGACATTAAGAGTCCTAACTACTAAGGTTAGTCCAGAGTCTTTCCGCATTGCTAAATGCACACACTCACAACAGGTTATGAGCCCCAAGTGGGTTAAAGTGCATGGTTCACTCTGCCCTACCTGCTTTGGACACCCTACCTGACTCTGCACAATGCAGACTCGTTTCTGCTCCCAGAGATATGGACTCCAGTCATTCTATACGACTGTTCACACCTGGCTCTGAGCAATGCAGATTAACTTCTGCTCCTGGAGATCAGTCTAGAGCTGTCCTGTGCAGTTCACTCTGCCAGATACAAGTGATGTGGATTGATTTCCGCTCCTTGTAAATGCTCGCAGTGCTGAGGGCAAGGGGAGACTATGTCACTCCGGGTCCAGAGCCTCTGGACATCCAGCAATGCAGCATTAAGCTGCTCCTATCTGTGTATCTGGAAAGTTCCCATGCTGACGTCTATTCCTAAGGTCCACTCCCATGCCATGACTTCTATTCTCAAGGATATGCTGAAGCTTAATGGCTCCAATTATAAGCTCTGGGAAAGCAATATGATCGCCTATCTCTGGTCTGTAGGGATCTATGCCAAGATCTACCAGACCAGGCCCACTATCCCAGTCACTACAGCCGCTGTCAAAGCTTGTGATGGCAGCATCACAACTCTGGCTTATAATCCAACTGAAGTGGAGATAGAGAAGGCACAAACCTGGCTTGACTCCTGGGAAGACAATGACAATAGAGCATCTGGAGCAATCATGCTCATGTGCAAACCCATGTCTTAGACTGTGGTGTAGATTTCTCACAGTGCACTTCCAACCTCTTCGCCCAACTCAAGAAGAAATTTGACCGCCTGACTGTCTCATCCGCTATCACAGAGTTCAAGTCTGTTATGGCTCTCCAACTTCCAGAGAACAATACTCCAGTCTCCTCCCTCTTGAAGCTCATTGGACACTTCAACTGACTTTCAGACTTCAGCTATCAAGTTGATGAAAGGATCAAATCTATGATTCTAATCTCCAAGGTCCCCAAATACGTGGACCATGTTGTCTCCACCATCACTGCCATGGATGCAACTCCTTCTGAGGAGGACCCCGACAATCCTGGCATGGCAAAGCCGAAAAACATCCCCACCATCACCAAGCTTGAAAAACAGCTTGTAGTTTCCTGGCAGACCTACACCCAGTGCTGTCCGCCCAAGGACTCCTGTCCACAGGCAAACAAGGTCACTGCTGTCAAATGGCAGAAGGGGGAACCCCAATTCTCCCAACAGCAACAACAAGGTGGTTTCTCTAATCAGGGGAATAATCAGAAGAAGCAGCGATGTGAGGGTAATCACTCCAAAGATAGCAATAAAAAGTGCAAGGACAAGAAAAAGTCCAAGAAAGAGAAAGCCAAAGCTGCCAATGCTGAGGCCTCCACTTCATTTGCCTTTGCCACTCCCACCATCATCTCTGCCACCACCACCTCATTCATGTCTCCTGTCCCTGATCCACAGAAGTCCGCTTCCACTCCTGGCACCACACACTTTGGTCCGCCTGCCTTCCCTGCTACACAGGAGGCAATCTCTCTAGCCTGCAGACTGGAGGTCCCTGCAACTTCTCAAACAGTCTGCAACCTTGAACTGGTTGCAATGCAGCGCTCTCATCAAGAGCCCTCACTCTCCGACCATCTGTCCATCCCACTTTCACAGTGGATCATGGACATTCCTCTCTCTGCCTCCACTGGTATCATGGAGGTCGATGAAGACTTGGTCAGCTTGGGTGATGATGCCATTGACGAGTACATGGAGGACTTCTTCCTCCACTCTGCCAAGTGCATACCTTCCACCTCTTGCTCTACATCAGGTTCTGATGCACGGATAACTCCACCTCAGGTAAAATATCATAGCTATGTTAATGTAGTAGATAGTTTAAATACATCTGCTACTCCTGACTTCGCCTTGTGCGATTCATGTAAGAGTCCAACTGGTAACAGAAAGGAAAAAGCACATGACCATGGAATACCTCTGGACATGTAGTTACTCGACTCCAGAGCATCCGTGCACTTTTTGCTGGACAAATTGGATTTCATTGAATACCAGCTTTTCACTGTACCACAGTATGCCTCAACAGCCAACAGCAAATCAGCCATTCTGGGCCGAGAAACAGTCCTAATTAAATATAAGGACCATTATGCCCACCTTTCTCCAGTCCTCCACATGCCTACATGCAGAGTCTGGCTCATATCGATGGGCACCCTCCTACAATCCTCATGCCTCATGCTCTGTGCCTGGCCCAGATGGATCACCATCTGGGATCAGTGCTTCCAAGGCCCATTTCTGGAATTCCACAGCCACAGTCATGGCACTATGTTCTGGCTCTGTGCTAAACCCATTCACCCTGATGATGTGCCTTCCAGCATGACATCACTCACCTCTTGGATTGATTATGAACTGATCCACTGATGTCTCAGACATTCCACCCCTGATGTCATCAGGCACACTAAGAAGCACCTGAAGGATTTTCCTGACATGAAAGTCCCTACCAAATCTGGTATCTGTCATGGATGTCAGCTCAGCAAACAGCTGAATCGTCACTTCCCTCATAGCGAGACACAGGCAACCGCTCCCTTTAAGGTTGTCCATTCAGACTTAAAATCCTTTGAGGTACCATCATACTCCAAATACAAGTATGCTGTTGTCTTTTACTGTATGATGGCCATAGGATCACCTATCAATACATCAATTTTGTCTTGGGATATCTCACAATTGTTGTAGTACAATCTTAAAATATTTATATTTGATAGTGTATATGTTTTATTCAAACCATTGTAATGATATTTGTCATCCAAGTAATGGTGATGAAGCTCTATGATCTATATCCAAAAAGTCTTCTTCCTCCTC
>JBBPMP010000095.1:0-66367 GCA_038090395.1 Boletales sp. KT-2023a | reverse complement strand
AGCTGATTGTACGCTGATCATTGTACTATCAGGAATATGCACATGATCAGCAACTATATAGCTGATTGTATGCTGATCATTGTACTGCCAGGAATATGCACATGATCAGCAACTGCACAGTTGATTGTATGCTGATCATTGTACTGCCAGGAATATGCACATGATCAGCAACTGCACAGCTGATTGTATGCTGATCATTGTACTGCCAGGAATATGCACATGATCAGCAACTGCACAGTTGATTGTATGCTGATCATTGTACTGCCAGGAATATGCACATGATCAGCAACTGCACAGCTGATTGTATGCTGATCATTGTACTGCCAGGAATATGCACATGATCATGTGCATATTCCTGGTGGTACAACGATCAGCAACTGCACAGCTGACTGTATGCTGATCACACACATATTCATGTTGATATATTATAATGGTGTCCATTATGATAAATCTGATCTATGCTCCCTATGCTGTCAGTAGCTATATAGTATGATCAGATGGTGTATCTTTCTGATAAATAGTATAACACTATATGTAGTGTATAATGTTATATAATAGATTGTCTTTTTAACTAAATTTTCCTGATGAGGATGGTGAACTGCTTCCCCATGTTCGGATCATGGAGAGCGATGGTCTGTGTACCGTCCAGATAGTCGTTAGTGGTAGTGGACGTGAGACAATGAAAGGGTCGACCCAGAAGGAGATTGAAGTTGGCGCACGCAATCACTTGCACCTGCACCATGACTTCGCCCCCACCAAAGTCAAGAGCCAAGTTTTCGAGAATGCCGACCATGCTATCGATAGTCATATTTGCTGACAACATCCGCATAGTGTGATCAGAATGGATTGGGAGTCCGAGACTCTCCCACATCCGCTTCAGCATAGCAATGATTTTGGATCCAGAGTCAAGTACTCCCCGGATAGTGTGGTCAAGACCCCCAAGTTTGACGTCCAGAGTGCGAAGGGGCAAGTGATGGTGAGCGACGATCAGTCCATCCTCATTTCAGAGGATGCAGTCCCCATAGTTGTGAGTGATGGAAGTCGGATTGAGCCCAGACAGCTCATTGACATGTACAGAGGTTGTTGCAGTAGTAGTATTTGAAACTTGCTTAATGGTGGTGAGGTCACGGAATTGCTTCTGGAACTCCGGGGCGACGGCGAAGAGGTCCTTGATAGGGACAGGCACGCTGGTGTCAAGAACACGGCTGAGTACACGTTTGGGAGCAGAGTCGTCTTCAAGCGAGAACGAATATTTGTATTGCATAGTAGGAGTGGAAGACGATGCAGCCAGACCAGACTGATTTGCATTTGATGAGACTGGAGCGCGAGGTCCAGATGGACCTTTCGGAGCAGGTGGAGGAGGCGGAAGAGGGTGACGAGAGGAAGGAGTCATTGAAGTTGATGGGATGGGGGCAGAAGACGAGGATGCGACTTGCTCTTGGAGAGCTGGCAACAGGACTTCCTCCATGACTGTAGCGTGCTGGTCTGGTTTCCTATGGGGAGGAACCTGGACCCCGTCAAAACGCTGTTGCTTCCCCTTGTCCTTGCTCTGATCGGACTTGTAGTTCGCCCAAGCCTGAGCGATATACTCCTGGAATTCATTGTCAGAAAAGTCCGGTGCCTTGTCCTCATCTGGACTCGACGCTGTGACTGCGAAAGCAGAAGAATCAATGTCTAGAATGGTCTCCATCTCTTGAGAGACAGAGTACAAGTTAGTGGATAAATGCAAAGGAACGTCCCTTGTAATAGAAGAAGAAGATGTGGACATGGATGTAACGACCAGAGGTGGCTGACGAGCATATGCTGCATCAACATTGTCCTTCAGACAGCAACCTCCCTGGATGCAAGGCACATCAGTCCCATCCGGCATACAAATCCAGTTGTTCGAACCATGAACTACCTTGCCCGAGTTCATGTAGTCAATACAGATGGGGCAGGTATGGATGAAGTGACCCAGTTGGCCACAAAAGCCGCAGAGACGAGGGGCTGCATTCAGGTCACCCTGGTTAGTGGATGTGGGCGCATATACAGGGGTTGGAATTGTTGGCAGCGCATACCGAACTTGTTGTAGAGCTGGTTGGGCTCGTTGCTGGACGACCGGCTGGATAGGATTAGTGGGGGCAGGAGAGCACAGTGCAGATCCAGTTAACAAAAATTTCGCTGCAGCTGTTACCTCAGCCATCAGATATGGATCCTCCGGGTGGAGGTCTGGCTTCACAATAGACAAATGGTGCAAAATTCGATTCTTGATGTCCGGATGGAAATCAGCAAGGTAATGCTCGTCGCACTGGAGCTCAGCAATTTTCTTGTTGGCGACGAGAAACAATGAAATCTTCAAAAACTTGTGAGTATATTTGCCCAAATCTTCCTGGCTGCGCATAGGCTTGATGGCATAATCCTCTGCAAGGTACTGCAAGTCAGCGCAACAGTACCGGTTAGTACCTTTACATCCCGGGTACAGTTTCTTGACTGCTGTGACGAAGGCGTTCCAATCTGCCATGCTAGCCGACGCCTCTGGAAGCATCTCCCATACTTCTGCCTCCTCAAGGTCCGCATACCAGATATCAGCCTTGATGCGTTTCTCTGCATCGAGATTGGCTTCATCGCCAAGCATTTCTATGTCTTCGAGGTAGTGAGGAAGCTGTGATGAATTCTTTCTGTTGAACTTCGGAGCGTTGGGCGAGCCCCACATAGGCATACAGAAAGGGGGAGCTGTTGACATTGTGACTGGAAGGGGTGGTAGCGGACAAGTAGAAAAAAACGGCACTGTGATTTTTGGAGTTTGATAAAACGGGTGCTGGACGTTTGGGACAGGCCAGAATAGCGACAGATGAAGCAGTGGTGGATGAATGGCAGGCTGCGACGGAGTGTGATGATGGTTGACTGAGAGAGGTGAAAATTTCTGATGGGGGGACAAGTGCAGTGGAAATTCTTCTTTGTCCGAAAGGGGGAGGGGCATGAGCGGTGATGGCGGTTCTGAACCTAAGTGCAATGTCAATCCTGGAAAGACAGCCCAAGAAAGAGGATAATCTTGCATGGAAGCATTCTCTCCTGAAAAGGGAATCGAAAAACCTGGAACATTTTGACGTGGAGACAATCCTGCCTCTGGCACTAAATCAGTCGCCATACCTGCGATGTGGGAACATGAAAGATCAGCGCAATGGCCCCAAAAATCTGGACACGTTGGAACAGGCCTGAGTGTTCCCGTCAAAAATCCTCTCTGTGAACCCCTTGCAGTGGGCTCCAGATGAAGAGAAGAAGATTGTGTTGGGTGCATGTTGTGTGAAGGGGGTGAGTCTTGTCCTCTGGGATTCAGGGAGAGAGGTATGAAGTCAGGGGAGTGAGCCTAAGTGTTCCGGATAGGGGTTGGCGATGGGTGAAAGGTTGGGCAAGGTTGTCTGGCGACGAGTAAGATCGTTTCCAGACAGTCCGGACAGTGTTGAGCTGGTTGAGCAGACCGGAAAGGGTGAACCAGAGACGAGAAAAGACAAAGCATAGTTGAAAATGACAAATAATGAGTAGAAACGCGAGACAGCACTCACTCACACTTAATCAATAGTGACCATTCGAATGAGGGAAGGTTCTTTTATTATTATCTAAGTACAAAATTTATAGTCCGGATGTAGTCTGGACTCTACCAACGATGGATACAGATCAAGATAATTTGGAATAACGGTAATGTGCGATGGAAAGATGAAAGTTATTGAAAAAGAAAGTACCAAGTGTGAAATAACAATTTCCGGAAGAGAGATAGTAAAGCGGAGAACAAGTCCGGAGGACGGATATGAAACCGATAGACAGATGAAGCAGATAAAGAAAACCGGACTTACCACGGACAAACTGTCTTGAGCACGGACAGACGGGAGGACAATGGACAACCAAGAAATGCTGCAGAAAACACATATGAACCTAGAGAGTGGGCACTCTCTACAGTGCTCCACCACAACTGGGGAACCACCCCCAGCACTCCTTGGGACCCCATTGACAACGACATCCCAGCCTTGGAGACAGACAATGTTACGTGGAGCATACCTTGTGTAGACCAAGACCAAGTCGAAGGGATACCAACGAACAGGACACTCACGAAGAGGTACAACTCAGTTCGAAGGTAACGAAGGATGATGACTATACGTCTCGAGGATGGACTAAGTGACTGAGGACTGAGGGGACTGAGGGTGACTCAAGAAGATATGCTAGATTGCGCAGATCGAGAATACAGAACAGTAGGTCTACTACTAGACTATATACCTGGCGACGCGTAAGCGTAGAAGGTTATAGAACATTGGAGAAAAAGGACGCGTCATCAATGAGTAATTGGAATGAAGTAAAAGGAGATGTGTCAGCGTTTAGTAAAGAAGGATGACTAAAGGTGTGCGTAAGCACTCTATCGAAAGAGGAGTGAAGATCAAAGGACAAAGGAAAAGACGACCGTAACAAGCACCTTGTGATTCTCAGCAGATCACATCTGTACCTGGGCTAGCACCCCCTCCAAATCTCTGCACCCCATCTGCCATCAATGAGCTCAATGGCTCATTTGATGTTCCACTCAACGCCACTCCCTTGATCCCTCACTGATGACACCTTCAAAGCACCTGTCACGAGCCCAACGACTCGTTTGACACACTGCTCTTCATTCTCCATCCTGTGTCCTCACGATGAGGGCAAGGTCACACTAGCAACTACATCCATACCACAGCAAGGGGACAGCCTGGCAACAAAGGGACTGTGACTGCAACACATGCATGACCCCACCCACACCCACCCATTTCCACATCCCCATCAGCTGTCAGCAAGCCCAACAGCTCACTTGATGCACCACACACCACTCATGGCAAGGGACTATAGCCATGCCAACACATCCTCAACCCACTCGTTGAAGAGCTCGATGGCTCATTCAATGTCGCTTGCCACCCCATGCCCCCAATCCCTGCATGGTCACCACAACACAATGAGGTCGAGGCTGCAATGGCAACCACATTCATGACTGCCCGACAGGAATGCCAACATCGCTGTCATACATCAAGTGACCAGGGTGAACCAAGGACAACCAGGTGGCACAATACTGGCAATGGCGCTTTGGGGATGGGAGTGTGGCCACACCTGTGATGAGGAACAAGTTGGACCAGGGGACACAGCGGCAACAGCAATGGCTCAAGGATGGGACTGCAACCATGTCTTTGGCCAGGACACAACAAGGACGATGGGATGCATTGAAGACGGGGGCACAACTGTGCATGCAACCAGGATGTGACCAAGATGACCAGGGACACAATGGCAGCAACTGCGTGTTGTTACCAGAAATGCAACCATATCTGTGACTACAGCGCAATCGGGGCAACTGCAAGATATGACAATTGCAATGATGCATTGAGAATGACAGCACAACCATGCTGGTGACCAGGACCCAACTAAAACAAATGGGTGATGACAACATGACCACAACAGAATTTGATGATGACACCAGGAAGTTACTGCGGTGAGGGGATGACTGTGAGGACCTGAGGGGGTATGTTATGTGGAGTGTACCTTAGATAGACCAAGACCAAGTTGAAGGGATGCCAACGAGCAGGACGCTCACGAAGAGGTACTACTCAGCTTGAAGGCTATGAAGGATGAAGACTATATGCCAAGAAGGCGGACTGAGGAACTGAGGGGACTAAGAGACTGAGGATGACTCAAGAGGACATGCTAGATTGCACAGATTGAGAATACAGAACAAGTAGGTCAACTACTAGACTATATACCAGGTGACGCATAAGCATAGAATGTCATAGAACAATGAAGAATGAGGACGTGTCACCAAAGAGTAACCATGATGAGGTAAGAAAGAGATGCGTCACCGTTTAATAAGAAAGGATGACAAAAGGTGTGCATATGCACTCTATCGAAAGGGAAGGGAAGGAAAAGAGATGCATAGGTAGATGATTGTAACATTACCCCCTCTGTACATTTGAAGTCCCAGACCTCAACTTGTCACAAGGAATCCGCCAGTGGTGGGGAAGGGAAAGATGCTCCAAAGGCCTGCAAAGGAGTATAGTGTTCAAAGGGGCAGTCGACAAGGATGTGGCCAGCTTGATCGCAACGAGTGCAGGCGTGAGTGGGACAGAAATGATCCAAATGACCCCAACGAGAGCATGCAGTGCAAAGGGTGTGGAAGCAAAGACGAACCAGATGACCAGGAGCAGATGTATGGCAAGAAGGACACTTGTACTTGGTACAGTTTTCCCGATAGTGTCCAAGCCAATTGCAATGGTAGCAGTGGGTGGATGGTGAAGTGGTGGTTAGAGAGATGGGAGAGGAAAGGGTCTGGACTGCTGAAGAGAGGATACGATGGCCATTAGGACTGCGGAAGAATTGAATGTGTTCCCAGTTGCGCGCAAGCATGCCTTGGTCAATGAGGAATCCGTCAGAGAAGATAGTAGGGTCGTTGACACGATGGTGAGGGATGAGTTCAATGGAAGACAGCCGGTTAGCAAGGGGTTGTGGCAGGGTGACAATAGGCAGAGGAGGAGGAGATGGGGATGTGACAAGGACTTGGGAGGTGGAGACAGTGGGGATGGAGTCAATAGAGGCAAGGTAGCAGTCATGATCAGCAATGGGAAGAGATAGGTAGATACGACGAAAAGTAGGGTAAAGAGAAATGGGATCCAGATGTTCAACAAAAGTATGAAAACCATGAAGGTGAAGGATCATGAGGACTCATTCGGGAAGACAACTGATAAGCATACAAAGAGGAAGACCGAAGGTGGTGGGGAGATCAAAAGGGGCAGACAAGAAGTGATAATTTTGTATTTTGGCAACATCAAGGAAGAGGTGTATGAGTTCCTGAGTGATCTTGTCTTCCGCGTAGAGTGAGTCAGTCTCGAGGGCATGGATGAGGGTAGGTTCGGTGAGGATACCAGCGTAGAGGGTGTTGATGGTGGAGGTGGGTAAATAGATGGCCTGCACAGGCCTGGAATGTAAGGGAGAAGACAAAGAGATAGAGCCAGAAAGGTGTCCTGATAGCAGTGACGAAGAGGGAGAAGAAGAGTTGATGGACATCAAAAAGTAGGGCGAGAAGGAAATTGATGAAGAGAGAGAAACCCAGGCAAATCAGAACGATCTGTGGACAGGACAGTCTGAAAAACGACAAAAGCACTCATGTTCAAGGAAATGAGCAGAGGAAAGTTTGGGATGACGAAGAAGGAACAAATGTCTGGCGCAAGATTTGGAATTGAATAATTGAGAATAAGCAACTTCAATGGGAATAGCGTTCATAGGGAGATTATCATAGAGAGTGGGTCTTTTTGTAAGTGGAGAGGATGGTCTGTGCATGGCAAAGATTACGTTCAGGTTCCCAGGTGTTTTTGGATGCTGAGTAACCTTTCCATGAGGTTAGGTATTGATAACAGCCAGGGGAGCCCTTGTGTGAGAGGATTCTGTCTACTTCATATTCTTCTTCACCATCGATGACATCAGGAGGTGGAGTGGGAAATGAAGGGCCATATGCTTCAGTGGAGCGAAAGGGGGAAAGAAGGGTGGCGTGGAAGATGTTGTGGATCTTCCAGGTGGGAGGGAGGCGAAGGTGGTAAGTAAGAGGAGATAGTACCTGACTGATCTCAAAGGGTCCCAATCGTTTGGGAGCAAGTTTTCTAGATGGGAAGGGAATGTGAAGGTTGGTGGCTTCTAGCCAGACCTTATCTCCGACTTTCCATGGGGAGAATTGTCGGGTACAGTGTTGAGTCATTAAATGGCGAGCGGATTCGTGTGCTGCTAGGGCTTCCTTTCGTGATTCTTCTAGAGCATTGAGGCAAGAAGAGAGGGCTGGGATAAAGGTCTTTCCGAGTGGGGGATATGCACGAGGGTCATAGCCAAGCATTAGGGAAAAGGGGGATGTTTTGGTGGATGAGTGAGGGGCGGAGTTGTGGTGGAATTCAGCAGAGGTGATGAAGGAAGACCAAGAGTGCGGTTGATTCCCACAGAAGAGGTGGAGATAGGTTTCGATCTCCTGGTTTGCTCACTCTGTTTGGCCATCAGTTTGAGGGTGGTATGCGGTGGAAAGGTGAACATCATAATGCAGTAGGTGAGCAAGTTCTCTAGCGAAGGCTGAGGCAAATTGTGGGCTGCAATCAGAGATGATGGAATCATGTAGTCCGAACCATTTGAAGACATTGTTGTAGAAAAGAAGGGCTACGCCTGCAGTGTCAATGGTTTTCTGACAGGGCATGAGAATTACCCCCTTTGAAAGGCTGTGGTCGACCACGACCAACAGAGAATCAAAACCTGAGGAGACAGGGAGATCCGTGATCAGGTCCATAGAGAGCTGGCGAAAGGGAAGAGACATGGAAGAGGGGATGGGAGAGAGAGGAGGGGATGTGGGGTGGGTATTGACTTTGGATTGTTGACAGAGGGCACAACCCAAGATAAAATTATGAACGAAAGTGGCGAGGCCAGGCAACCAAAAGTCGCGTTTGAGGAGGGCCTTGGTGCGGAAGAAACCCATGTGGCCAGTGGTGGGAGATTTGTGGATGAAGTGCAAGAGGGAAGATTGAGATGCAGGGGGAACATAGAGGCGATGGCGGAAGTATAGATGTCCATTGTCGAAGGATCAATCAGAGAGAGAGGAACAAGGAAAGAGGAAAGAGGGGTGAGCCATCCTGAAGGGAGCGAAGGGCACGTAGGACAAGGGGATCTGAGGAGGATGACTGACGAATATTGTCAGCTAGGGCCAGATCGAGGGCAGAAATGACGATGGGGTCCAGGAGGATGGAGGAGACATTATCGAGTGAGGTGTCAATGTCCATGTTGCAAGAGAGAGCATCCGCAGGGGCCATGCAAGAACTGGGGGTGACCTGCCAGATGATGTCGAAGTCCTGCAGGAGAAGTGACCAACGAGCTTGTCGACAGGACAATTTGTGGAGGTCCTTAAGGTAAGATAGGTTCTTGTGATCAGTGATGATGGTGACAGGGTGTGCAGTTCCTTGGAGGTATTGTTTCCATTCCTGGAGAGCGAGAATGACCGCAAGGAGTTCTCGGTCGTAGATGTCATAGTTACGTTCCGCTGGGGTGAAGGTTTGGGAGAAGTACACGCATGGATGGGGATCCCCATTGGTGTCATTCTGGAGGAGTACTGCACTGGCAGCGAATAGGGAGGCGTCCGACATGATAGAAAAAGGATGAGAGATGTCTGGGAAGGCAAGGACAGGTGAGGAAGAGAAGTGAGACTTCAAATTGTCAAAAGCTTGTTGTTGGAGGGGGGTCCAAAGCCAAGGTTCATCTTTTCAGGTAAGGAGGGTAAGGGGGGTGATGAGGGTGGAGAATCCTGGGATGAATTTTCGGTAGAAGTTTGTGAAACCTAAGAAAGATCGAATGCCTTTGATGGATGTGGGGGGTTTCCAATCGGTGATGGTGGAGAGTTTCATGGGGTCCATGTGTATGTGTCCCTGACCAATGACGAGACTGAGATATTCCATCTGAGGGGTGTCAAATGAGCATTTGGAGATCTTGAGAGAGAGATTATGATCTTGTAGCTGTTGGAGAACTCGTTTGGTATGCAAGTGGTGGAGGTCGATATCATCTTTGGTGTGAATACTGATGTCATCCATGTAGATCTTTAGCCAACGTTCTGCAATCATGTCGGCGAAGATATGATTCATGAATGCCTGGAAGGTGTTATGCGAAGCGTACCTTGTGTAGACCAAGACCAAGTCGAAGGGATGCCAACGAACAGGATGCTCACGAAGAGGTACAACTCAGTTCGAAGGCTATGAAGGACAATGACTATATGTCTTGAAGACAGACTAAGAGACTAAGGACTGAGGGGACTGAGGGTGACTCAAGAAGATATGCTAGATTGCGCAGATCGAGAATACAGAACAGTAGGTCAACTACTAGACTATATACCTGGCGACGCGTAAGCATAGAAGGTTATAGAACATTGGAGAAGAAGGATGCGTCATCAATGAGTAATCAGAATGAGGTAAAAAGGAGACGCGTCAGCGTTTAGTAACAAAGGATGACTAAAGGTGTGCATAAGCACTCTATCGAAGAAGAAGTGAAGGGAAAAAGGATATATGAATAGACGATCGTAACACTTTCTGGTCTGTCTTGATGATCCTGTGGCAGTTTTCCACATCATTCACTCACAATTCAGTACCAATCCACCTGCCCTTGCACTTCAACTTGCATCACAAGGAATTCCATTCAATACTTGTATTGCCTCAAGCACACCACTGACTCCAATCCACACCAATGTTCCTCAGGATCTGGGCTTCCTTCCATTCTGTTACCAGCCATGCCCCTCTGACTACAATTCTTACCTAGACAGGAGGGACCACTTACTTTTCCAGGGCTATGCTAGGGCTGTGTTGATTAAAGGTGGTATCATCACACGTCTGGCATGTGACTCAATTGGCAATCACTTGGATGTACTTGTGGGACATGGTCCATCTGATGATTATATAAAGTATGGTGTGGCTATTAAACTTGGAATGGACTACTTGTGGGACAATGAACTGGACCCCAATGATGAGCAAATCATATGTGGTGTCTACAAGATTTCTACTGGTATGTATGTTAATACCCTAAGGAGCTTCTCACTGAACTATCATCTAGGTCAATGTCATCCATCACAAGGGGAACAAACCTCTGACATTTCATGGTGGCCCAAGCAGTCTACATGGGAGGCATCTGGACTTGATGTTGGTTACTGGTTCAAAGATGATGAAGTGTGGTTCCAGAAGCACCTAGAGACCATATGTAGGTATCACAGCAAGGGTCCTGCCCCTTGTTTTTCCACCACAGAATGCTAGAATAAGTTGAAGTTTCACAGGGCCAACAGGGTTGCAGCTTGTGCATAAGTCAATGCAGAAAAATGGTTGTTGAATAACATGTAGACTATTGAAGCTCAATTTATTCATTCCTCTATTTGCTTCATCTGCAATTTTGTCATGGTGAAATGACAACCAAAGGATGTAAATATTGTGCAGGCAAACACTGGACTGCAATATAATTTATTGTCAACAGTGAAATAGGTAGGCAATACTAGATCACAGTATAATTATTGTCAACAGTGAAAGAAGGACCAAGAGGGAAATATCAGCAGGACAACTATAATTTGTTGTCAATGGTGAAATAGGGTCATGGCAACACTGGATCACAATATGATTATTGTCAATGCCAAAAGGGGGACTGAGAGGTGGCAACTATAATTTATTGTCAACAGCAAAATAAGGACAGGGAGGTAACATAATACAGTTTATTGTCAAGTTGCTATATCATAATTGTTGAGAATGTAGTATGACCCCTAATCATTATACTGCATAGATACTACTGATCGCTAATACTGATCATGTATGTACAATTGATTAGTTATACTAATCACCTGACTTGGTCACATGTCAGAGATTGATCTAGACCATCAGGTCAAACAGGAATGGGTGAAACTAGAACAGTTAATTATGTCATAAATCATACTATCATATGATTTTATGTAATAAATCACTTTTATCATATGACTTTCATTTAACACTGATTATGTGAATAGAGAGCTATTTGCTATTGGCTAGAAAATGATGGAATATTGTAGAATACTCTAGAATAGTGCAAATACTGTAGGTACATACATGTCTCCATGTATATAAACCCTTATCTTCTTCTCAGAAGAAGTAAGGAGCTCGAATACTATCTTCACTCCCAGCATTGTTCATCCCTCTACAAGAGAGACTTGGTTGTTCAACTATAAGCATTATCCTAGTGAGTAGTTCCCACTAGAGACTATTCCTCTGTCCCTTTGCTTTTGTTCAAGAGTATAGCCCTCTTTCTATATTCTTGAAAGGTTATAAGCCCTGCTTAGGTGGTTCATAAGAGAACTATTCTTGCTTGATATCATAGGAGGCTATCACTGTGCACTGATGCCCCCTACTCTTCAGCACAATGCTATGGTTTGGACTATGATTATCCATTCAATCTGTGAGTGTTTACTTTTAGTTTATCACTCGTTTAGACAAGGAGTCATTGTGTTAAATCACAAACAACTCATGATCATTTACTTCATTGGTGGAGCACTCCACCTTTGATTAATCCATTTATACTTCTATCTAATGTTCACTCACTTCGATCATGTACTTATTATTTTGTATACAGATTGAACTGTAAGTGAACTTGCACAAGACCCTTTGTCTTCAAGTAACCCTTTTGTTCCTCCCTATCCTCCAGTGGTGCCCTCAATGCCATTGAGCCCTTTGCCCAGGTACAGTCCAACTATACCTGAGATGATTATTCCTGTACAATCTCCTACTCCTGCAGATCAGCAGAGATCTCCTGCTTTGTTGCAGAGACCCCCCAGGCCTAGCCCTCCTAGTCCTAATCCAGTACATTGTACTGAGACTATTCCCAGACTGGTCAACTTATTTGAACTTGGACCAGGAGTTCACTTTGAGATTCCTTGCACTCATTGTCAAGGAGGAATTGAATGAGGAGAAGTCCACTGTCATGGTGAGAGAGATTTTGTAAGACAATACTCTGGATCTGATGATGAAGGTCACATAGAAACCTTCATTGTAACTAGAGGAGAATCTGAGCACAGATCAACCTCATTGTCAGAACCTGTGAGTATTCCTTCTGGAACATTCCAAGGAGCACCATGAGGTCTCCTTACTGCTGCTATTGAAAGAGCGAGATGGCTGATGGGCAATCAATCTAATAGATCTTCACCCAATGATACTCCTCCAGAAGTAAACCATGTCCCTCTCCCAATACCTCCAAGATGTTGTTCATCAGATTTCTCCAGCTCTAGATGAACAACCAGTTGCAGGACCCAGCCAGATTCCACTCCATCATCCACAACCCTTGTCTCTCCACTGACTACCCCTAGTTGAGGCTCAAGATCATCACAATCTTCTAGCTCCTTTGGCCTCTCCATGTGAACAACTCCCCTCTCCCAACCTGGTCTACCCACTGTCTTTGTCCTTACCAGAACCATGGACAATTCATCTCCCAAGCTACCTGTATTGCAGGGAGAGAATGATCAAGACCTACCACTTAGAGGAGGAAGACAATATCAATGACCTGGTGGGGGTAGCCATGGCTCAACAGGACAGGCTAACAGACATCTGCCTTCCTCTCCCTTCCTCCATGATCTGCCAGTTAGATCTCCATTGACCTCAGCTCTCAGGCCCAGTCAATCAAATCAATCCTCCAACAATTTGTTGTCAGGAGGAGCTTCTTACCAGACTGGCTCAACAAACTGTCCACATGTTTACATGTTTTTCATTAACTGTGACATAGTGTGACACTCCCTAACTCTACTTCTATCATGCAACTGTATCAAATGAAGTACCTATGCATGGCCCTCTACCAATCCACAAATCAAGAGATTTGGATAAATTTGGATGGAATGGCAGCTACTTTAAATGACATGTCATGTGGACAGTTTTTTGACTTAAAGTTTCAATCACATATATTAGGCCCTGACATGCTATAAAGTCATTACATAATCCAATCAAGAATTCAATTATGTTACCTTCATGTAACTCAGTTAAGCCAGCATGTATAAACCTCACCATCATGTATTTATTTTCTCATCATCACCATAAAATCCATTTCTACCTTTCAAAAACCAAATATCCTCTTTCTCTCCTCTCTTGATCTTTCCACTAGGAAAATTGCCTTCCAGATTGGCCAAGAGAAGTCTACAGTGGCCCAGGTGCTACAAGAAATCCAACCAGAAAGGTCTAGGCTTCATGATGGTTGCCCTGCTAAGCTTTCTGCTACCAACAAAAGGGCTATTGTTCAGCAAATCATTACTGGCAAGGCCAAAAATGCTGTTTAAGCTACTGAATTCATCAATTCCATTGTTGACTCTCCTATCTCCCTACAGACAGTGAGGAATACCCTCAAAGAGGCCTTATTGAAGGCTGTGGTGAAGCAGAAATAATCCCTGCTTTTCAGTCACATAGGAAAAGAAGGCTAGCCTTTGCTCTCAAATATCAGCATTGGACTGTGGAGGGCTGGAAGAAATTTATATGATCAGATGAGTCCATGATCAATAGATTGGATCAGATAGACAAGAGTATGTGTGGAAAAAAAAAGGAAAAGGGACTGATTGCAAAAAGGTTAAAAATACAATTAAATATGAAGGAGGCTCACTCATGGTATGGGGGTGTATAGGCTGGAATGGTGTGGGGATTTTGAGTGAGATTGAGGAGAGGATAGATGCTGAACAATATATGGCCATTTTGGTAAATGTGCCAAACAATCATTCAGTGCACTTTCAGCACTTTGTAGACATAGGGCAGAAGCATATACATATGCTACACATGTTCACCAGGGATTTACACATCTTATGAAAGTGTTGAACCATTGTTCTGTGCTCATTCTGTGCTTCATAGATACAGTATATACACACCCCACATGCATATGAAGCATGTACACATCATATAGAAGCATTGAACTTGTGCTGAACATGTCAAACCTATGTCATTACAATATGTGCTCACATGGTATGTATTTGCCATTCACTAAATGTGATACATATTGACATTGCAATACACATAAGGCTACAATATATATGGGTTTTTTATATCCCTTAGCCATTGCTTGAACACCATGATGAATGTATTCCCTAGAATTTCCATGGTTCCATGCACAAAGTGCAGTAACCAGATGCTTGTGGTGGGTGTATGCTCCACTTTGTTGACAAAATATTAGGGACTTCCCACTTCTGCTGGGTTGATCTTCACTACAATATTCATGTGACAAATTACACAGATTGACAGCTTCCCACCAACCACCCTAGTTTTCTATCTGACTACTTCCTTCCAGGTATTGAGGACAAAGTCATGGAATTCCTTTTTCCTTGCACTTGGTAAAACTTGGCTCTGTATTGTGGGTCAACCAGCTGCTGTTCAAGATTCATAAAGTTTAGAGGCTTGTCAATGGCCACAACGATTTGCCTGGTACATCACATGGCAAGCAATGTCAGCAATTCATTGGAAAAGGTGTGCATAATGATCCCACCTCATTTCCTCCAATATCAGGAATGCATCAGTCTGTGCTCCTGCCACTCACCATTTTTGCTAATCTTTTTGGAGTGCATGAGTGTGGTAATATTTTCTCCAATGAACACCCTTCACTCTCCCAGGTGCATCAGGCTTGGGATATACTCCTACAACATCCAGAATGTGTTTGGGCTTGTGATTCCTCTCAGATAGGACCATGTCTGCCTGTGTGCACCAGCAGTCAGAAGGATGACATGATCTCCACAGTCACTATTGCTGTGCTTCAAGGCAGTCTCTAATGGGATATCATCTCCATCCCTTAGGAGCATGGTCACTGGCACATATCTGCCTCTGTTCCATGTGATCATCTGGAGGTGGCTCATCATCCTCCATTTGTCTGCAGACAGCTTTGCAGGTCTGATCAGAGGCCACATTTGAGTTTGGCTGGATAGCTGCTCAAGGTGTCTCTTATATTCAGAGAATGTGTCATTGTCATGGAGCCTGTAACCACAGTCATCTCTGCTATGGACAGAATGTTTGTAAATCATTGACCCCCCCAACTATAGAATCCATCTTGGTCAATCTGTTCCAACTTTTGATATGATTCTGTGGGTCTATGATCATATTCCAAGATTCCTCCCAAGTCATGAATTCAACTTTGAAGGCTGCCCCTGCTTCAAACTCATTGACTGTAAGAAATAGTCAGAGCTTCAAGGGGCATTCAGTACCTGTATGTCAACAAATTCACAAATTACTTACCAATTCACATATTAGCACTTTGATACCCCTCTTGTTGCTGCCAATCTTGTATACAAATCCAATGAGGTGCTGAATTGCTTCATAATGTCTGGCACTGATCTCCCATGTCCTCCACTCCAGTTTCCACTTTGCATCACATCTCTGTATCCCCTTGTTGGATCTGGTATGCACATCACTCTCAGCCAATGTTCCTCAGATACAATGGCAGGATACCACTTTGTAGGTGTAATGGGATGGGAAACAGGAACTGAGACTGAGGTGGAGGTGGATGCAACATGTGGCACCAACAGGGAATTGCTTGACGTTGATGCAGCCAACCATTGGAATACATGATACAATGCTTGATGGGCTCCAGGAAGCATTGCTGCTAGCATTTTGTGAGGTGGAGCATGTGTGTGAAGGAGGCATGATCCAATTGAGTTTCATGTCATCTACTGACTCCAACACATCTGCTCCATGCATGGGGATGTCTACAGCACTATTGTGACAAATGAGATATTACCATAAAGTCTAAATCCTTGTGCTACATACCAAGTTGAGTCTTTTCTGCTACCAACATCCTCCTGCATCAACAGAAGGCCAAGATGTTTCAGCTCCAGGTTGGCCATGTCATTTGACAGGTTGTTCATTATTTCCTATCAAGTAGGAGCTCTTGAGTGTGTCTTTTGTGATGTGTGCAGCACCTATGCACCATATTCAGGGCATTTGGGATGCACTTTGGATGTCGCAGGGGTAGCCTCAAATGTTGAATGCAAGATCTGCCCTCTCTAAGCCACAACACCAACAACTCTCAACTCATTTTGCATTCACAGGTGTGGATACATACCTCATATCCAGGCATTATGCAGTGACAGGCCATGGTGCTTGCCCTTGTGAGATGAAGTGAAGGAGGAACAATATCTTAATATCTGAATGTTATGTTGACAAAATCCCATTGTTCTAAATGTTTGCTTGGATTCATTGGCTCTGACCAGCAATGTCCACAAAATAAGTTTCCTTTTTTGGTAGTATATTGTTTCCACTTTTGATACTTGCTTCAACATCAATCCCATGACAGTGGTGCTGGTTTTCCCATTCCTATATAAGCCATCCACATGCCCTTGCCACATTTCATTGACACATCATCATTTCACATAACCTGTACCCAGTTCTACATTGAGGTCAAGCACATGCTTGTAATGTCATACACAGTCCAGGCCTATGAGGACTTGACTCTGATCAAAATAGCAGAGGGTGGAAGTGTTGTCTTGGGTCTAATGGACAGACATCACAATCCTATTCAGTACTTCCTCTGGAGGGAAGATGTCATCCACTTTGTTTTTACACACTCCAATGAGCTCAAGATGTCTGAGGACTACCAGGACAACCTCAAGATGTTCTTATGGTATTTGGACAAAATATTCACCTGGATGGTGGTGGAGCCCAAGCCAGATCTATGAGAGGGTTTGACCTACGAGAGCCTGGTATTCAACAAGTACCTTCATATCAA
This sequence comes from Boletales sp. KT-2023a, assembly GCA_038090395.1. Lineage (NCBI taxonomy): Eukaryota > Fungi > Basidiomycota > Agaricomycetes > Boletales > Boletales sp. KT-2023a. The sequence continues at coordinate 49,141 of JBBPMP010000095.1, read as the reverse complement.
ATACCTAGTTCAATGACATGAGCCAATGATTGTATAACAGTGGAGAAGGGAGAACAAGAATACCATAAAATCATACCATTTGGATGAATGTGATAAGTTGTATGGAAAAACAATGACCAATCACTGATATTTGTGTAGATTGGAAGGAATATGAGACACAGATAGATGGGGTGTGGAGGGGCAGGAGAATGAACTATTGTGTTGATGATGGAATTCTGGACCTTCAAGGTTGCCAACATGATATTTGACTTTATCTGCAACTATGTACTACAATCCACTGGTGGTTGTAGACACAGACTGTACATACTCATTTTAAGCTTTCAACATTGTTTGATATGTATTACAGTTGGCTATTTGTTCATGGAGCATCTAAATGACCTCTCTGTCAGTGGAAAGTGTGACCCAGGGCCATCTACAGAATCAAGAAAACAAAAAGTGTAAATGCTGATGTCCATCCCAAAGAGTGGGGGTGAAGTGGATGTTGATGATAGTCAGGTGGTGAAATGGGACCTTTACAAGGGAGAAAGCACTGCTCACTCTACCATATACATACTTCAACCATGTCCAATGCTTCCTTTGGAGGCAGCAGGTGCTCTGCCTGCTTCTCAAGTATCCAGATGGGCTCAAAATATCTGATGATCACCATGACAACATCAAGATGTTGTTAGCCTACTTGGAGATGGTCTTCAATCAAATGGTGGCTGAGCCCAGGCCAAAGGTAACTAAAGGTTTGACCTACATCAGCAAACCAGCCTTTTGAACTGCAGCCATTATAGACTTTGCTAGGTTGTGTATGTTTGTATAGTTTGCATAGAGACTGTGGCTGTGTATCATTGATTCATTAATTTATTATATATGTACATAGAGTATACATATATGTAGACATGACAGTATCTACTGTATAGTCCTGTACAGATCATTGCATTGATCACAAACTATTCCAGAGATGACTAATAGGCTGTACAGACACCTTTTCCAACACTTTTTGTATACTTTTGCAATACTTTTCCTATACTTTTTCCTACACTTTTTGTACACTTTTTCTTACACTTTTGTTACACTTTTCCTACATTTTTCCTACACTTCACCAACACTTTTCTAACACTTTTTATATGCTTCTCTTACACTTTTCCTACACTTTTCCTACACTTTTGCAACCCCCTTCCTACAATTTTTGTATGCTTTTTCTTACACTCTTCCTTCATTTTCCCTACACTTTCCCTACACTTTAACCTACACTTTGTCTACACCTTCCCTACACCTTCCCTACACTTTTTGTACACTTTTTCTTACACTTTTCTTACACTTTTTCCTACACTTTTTGTAAGCTTTTTCTTCCACTTTTCCTGCACTTTTGCTACACTTTTTGTACACTTTTTCTTATACCTTTCCTACACTTTTTCTACACTGTTCCCTACACTTTTCCTATACTTTTTCTTACACTTTTCTTACACTTGTTCTACACTCTTTCTACACTGTACAGACTGTACAGATACTACAATACAATGAACTGTACAATCTATACAAGAATTATGGCTATGTTGCAAATTGTACAAAAAGTGCTAAAAAGGGTTGAAAATATATAGTGAAGGTATACAAAAGGTGTAAGAAAAGGTAAGAAAAAGCATGCAAAAAGTGTAGGAAAAGTGTACAAAAAGTGTTGGGAAGATCTAAGTAAAGTATTGGAAAAGTGTTGGAAAAAGTGTTGGAAGTATTAGGAAAGTGTAAGAAAAAGTGTACAAAAAGTGTAGGAAAAGTGTAGGGAAGGTGTAAGAAAAGTGTAAGAAAAGTGTAGGAAAGTGTAAGAAAAAGTAGTGTAGGAAAAAGAGTAGGAATAGTGTAAGAAAAAGCATACAAAAAGTGTAGGAAAAGTGTAGGAAAAGTGTAGGAAAAGTGTTAGAAGAGTGTTGGTAAGGTAAAAGTAAAGTCTAAGTAAATAGGATATGATGGTGGAAACAGGTTATACAATATGACTTATGTTTGAGTATCATATGAATGGTTATATAGTACTTTGAAAGTGTTGAGTGCTGTCTGATAATTGTTAAGCAAACTACCATAGAGTAAGTTGCATGGTGGGGAACCAAACTTGTAGTAGAATAGTTTATAATAGTTAATGTAAAGTCAAGTTAAGATAATAATAGCAATACAAGATGATATAAAAAGTTATCAATAAGTATATATAATCAAGTATATTCACTTTTGATTTATTTGCACATATTTGAAAATGTAGCCAGATTGAGGTTAGGCTTTACAGTCTGTGCAGCTTCAAAGGAGTCTGTACAGTTTTATAGGAATCTGCAGAGGTTTGCATTACTAGATACATTGCTGTAGAGTCTATGAGCCTGTACAAGGCTGCACAGGGCTGTGCAGCCAATGGCTGGTTTGCTGATATACAATGAAATAACTTACTCTGAGTTGGTGGAATCAAGAAGCAACCCCTTCTCTTTGTTGAATATTTCTGCAATCCCACTCCTGTAAGCATCTGTTATGAAGATTAGATGTAAACATGTGCCAGTGGTATGATCATGCATGTTGTGGAAAAATGAATGTGAGCACCAATCTTCCTCTAATCTCTGAAGCTTGACAGCATGATTTTCTTCTTCAACAGGTTGCCTGTTTCATTTCATGACATGCCCAACTAGGTCTAACACAATCAGATGGTCTTGTTGTCCCTCTTATTGTTGTATTAAAATGGTTGTGTGTGTGAATATAAGTTGGATCAACATGGCCTGGAGAGGAAGAATACAGCACCTACTGTATGATCACATATATGGAGTTGCCATCAATACTGAGGTAAGAATGTCTGGTGACACTGAATGATTTTAGTCAGTCACCAAATAGAATGCATGATGATCTGCTCACCACTATGGACAACATAGAGTTGACCAGCCAAAAATGCCCATTAAACCCCAAAGTTGAAAAAAATGATGGAAATTCATCTATTTCCTCTCCTAGCCATATTGTAAGCATGAAAGCATACATGCCAATGGTTACTAAGAATGGTGGAGTGAAGCACCAGATAGTTTCTTAAGCTTTGCTGTGTGATATGATTCCAATCATAGGAAGAGTGAAAAGGCTGATGAAAAGAAGCTGAATCACTCCTTTGATGCATAGGAGTATACCAGTCTTGAATGCAGTTGGTGAATACTGAGATTTTCTTGGAGTTGTAAGGTATTGTGGCACAGATTTGAGCCATGTCATGTCCCATGCCCTTCTGAAACCATTCATACCCCTATCCACTTGCATTTACACCCCTCACCCAACTCCAGACTCTCTTGTCTGAAGTCCACTGCACTTGGTCTGCCTTCAGGTGACAAGTCTAGACATCTCTAATCATCTGGTTTCTTTTAGGTTCCATTCTCTCTTTGTTCTCTCTTTTGTTTCCACTTTTACTATTAGTTCTTTTGTTCTCCCTATGCCTCACAATCAGCTAACCAGTCTAGACTTTTCTCCATTTCTTCATTACCTTCTGTCTTCCCTGAGTAACACACCACAAGTATGTAACTTTACATACTCTGTTGTGTCTACTCTCCATTCTCCATTTACATAGCCTCCATTCTCCTGTATTTAAGTCTGTACTTCACTGAGGAACATTTCAGTTCATAAATCAACTAAGTTTCCTCCACTCCACTCCTCATCTCTCTTCAATCTCACTCTCCTGCTTCTCTCCCCTCTATCTGTCACTCTGCCTCAGTAGTTATGTTACTATCATTGTATCCATCTGTACTCTGTTCCTCCAAAATACAAGGACAGAGGTAGTACAAGGGTGCAGGCAACTCCTGAAACTGTCATCCTCACTGTCCAACTCTGACCTCCACACCTCTATACCTCCTGCATTCACATGTTGACAAAACAAAGTGATAATACATAATTAGATAATGCTAATCAAACATAGATTAGCATATACAATTATGTCCTAATTAACCTGCCCTAAAGCAGATTAAGAATCTTAGTGAAAACATTGTAAATCGATGTTTTTACTCTAAATAAATTCTAAAAAATTCCGAACAATATTTCGGAACCTCCAGAACACTTCCGGAACACTTCTGGAATTTTCTGGAATTATTTCAGAATCATTCAGAAACCTGTCAAAGGTTTAGGATCACTTTTACCTATGAAATGGTTATAGGATCAGAAAGTCTGAGTCCTAATGACTCGACTTATCCATATTCTAACTATCTTACTATTCTAAGTCAAAAACCTTAGGAAGATTAAGGATCATTCATCAAGAATTGAATGACATATATCAAATTCTCTAACTATATAAATATAGAGTTTTTTGTACTCATATGTACTGTAGAGATTCAGAAATCAAGTTCCTTTCATATCCTCTATTCTCTCAATCAACCTGACTATCAATATAGTCCAATACTCTACTCAAGTATTCTGCTCGACAGTAAGTCTCATACTGTCATTACCCCTATCATTGTACTGTGCATCCAAGAGAGTAGTGTGTAATGTTAGCCTGTGCTATCTACACTCTCTTTACATGTCTGCACTCCTGGAGTTCCAGAGAAACTGGACTTGACAAGCCAGAGGAACACATCTGGAGGGGCATTGTGTTAGATGTGATCATGGTTGAATATCATGCATTGAGTACTAGTACCAAAGTGCTGAGTTCCAAAAGCCCAGGGGTCTGGATCAACATTTTGATTACATTACCAAAGTTGGAAATAATGACCAGCATTGGTCTATTCCCCCTGCTTTCCATTCCAAGGCCAAAAGCATACATCCTGATGGCCAGAAGGAATGACAGAGAAAAGTGCCAGATAGTCTCTCAAATGTCACTGTGTAATATAGCCCTAGTCACAGGAAGGGTGAAGAGACTGATAACAAGAAGTTGGATAACTCATCCAATGTACATACTATCACAATCCACAATGATCACTACTTTCTGTGCTACTTGCCTTCCTCCCATGACAATCCTTATACAAGGCAAATCCATACTCAAATGCCCTACACTTTCCCAGTCCAGGATTACTACCTATGCAAATCAAGGCATACCTCAGCACCATTGCCATATGCTGGCATCTATCAGTGAAGAATATGATGCAGAGATTAATCAATGTACAAGTTAAAATTCCTGGACATGGATGAAGCACATGTGGTGGTGCTGCATGTATCAGACATGAGTGCATCAGCTCAATGTGGTGTTCATCAGACATTGCATTTCACATCACTACCCTCAATATGAATCACTGCTTGAATGGTTGGCATGGTGTCAAGTACACCATGAAGACCACCACACTGAAATTACATTTTTGCATGACAGACAACTTCTGCTTGTAGCTTGTACCTCCCCTGGATTCAGGAACACATCCCATGTCACATGTGGGACCTAGATAAAGATATGAAGGCAAAACCATACCAGAGCTTCTGGACACAAACACTAGTTCATTGAAGTGGGAGTAAGATAGATCATCACAAGAGTCAAACCATTCACTCAAGGCCATCTGATACTCTATCCTCTTCTCCTTCAGATGTACAGTGTATTGGTGCAATGGGCTTCATCAGGCATCTCTAGAAACTTGTAAACACACTTCTGCTCTCACCTCACAGACACAAGTCATGCAAGTAGGCAGTGGTGGATGTCAATATCATCATGCAATTGCAAAAGGTGCCCCTTTAAGTCATTTCACTGTCACAGAGGTAGAGATAGCATGAATAGATATGAAACAGTTGCTATACATAAAGGTACTCACATGCCAAAACTGAAAATCACAGGTTGCAGGCAACACACCATATGTGGAACAAACCATCTCACACAGGCCACAGGGATGCACCAACCTTCTAGACCAATCTGATGCTCTACAAGATAGCTCACCAGTGACCATAGTTTCTCACTTGGGTCAGAAATCACCCATACTGACCACTTACCTCCATGTTCAGACCCATGCAACATGTCTTGGAAACACATTTATGCTGCTACTAAGATGAGGATAGAGTTTGAAAATTGTGTAGGGCTCAAGCTTGTGGAAATGGAATCTTGAGTTGTAGAAGGAATACCCATGTTCATGAGCAAGCATAAGGTTCTTCAGAGATACTGCTAGATAGGGGTTTTGGTTAGTAGCTAAAAATTGCTTGTACATACCTCCTTGTTTCTCAGCATCAATGGTGAGAAATAAATGACATTTGCTAGAGTCTGATGCAAACAACACCTGAGTCTGGTGGGGCATCATGTAGTGACAAGGGAAAGGTCATCCATGCTTCAGGTAAAACTCACCTGAGACACATCCCATCTCTCTCAATTTTCCATCGTTCTAATTCCTTTGAAATGCCTCGGAAGGCACCACAGACCGAGCCCAGAATTGCATGCCCCTAGCACCATGAGTCCAGGGACAATAAACCAGATAGCAGATCAAACCATGGGAGGTCGTCCAGCTGGTCGATATCTCCAGGGATGCCATATCACGGTGAAGTGCCTTGTTTCCTCTGCTGGCCAGACCCTCAGTGAGAATAGTCGAAAGGAAAAAGTGTCGCGGACGTTCCACATTCCCGAAAAAAATCACACACGGATCCCGACTGCAATTCCATATATGGAAAACGGCTGCACTTCCGGTTTCACACGATGCTACACACGGGCGGCCTTCAACTTGAAGTTTCAGGCTCTTCAGGCCATGACATCTGGCTCGCTCGGGTGCAAATCTTGAATCCTAAACTCTGACTCAGCTCCCCGAGTTCAACGGGAAAGAAGTCTCGGACGTGTTCTTCCGCCGCTTGGATGACGAAGATGCTAGAAACACGCTCTACGGTGTCACTTCGTGCGACGTGATTTCACGACCACCTCACCGTTTGTCTTTGTCTTCTAGATCGGTATGAATCGTCCGTTGTGACAGGAAAAGGACAAGCCGGTACCGGCCCCGAAAATCTGCCGGCGGAATATCCCACCTCGGTTTGATTGCCGGGCATGGAAGATGGAATGCACGTCGTCTGTCTATCTGTCTGTCTATCGCGACGGTTCATGCATCAACCAGGTGAGACAGCCTACATTACTGTTATCCGATACTCCCCGAGCCCTCAGTCACTGACACTTGCTTATGTAAGTGTTTCGGGTCTCCATCCACATGTCCTTGACAACCCAACGCAGTTTGGAGCCTCGAGTCATGCAGGGAACTTAGTAACGTACCGAGGGCACGTCCACGGCTGCGACACGGTTCCGCAAACAAAATTGGAATCTTACATCCGTTATTGGCTTGCCCGAGGAATTTGAATCCGGAAACCCTGCCGTGGTAGATGCTGTATCTCCATGCTCATGGCCGACGGTACGCCCGACGAACAACAATAATGTTGAATCATGCTTACGCATTTGTTCTCTGCTCGGCATTCATGATCTGAAATCGCGAGTCATAATAAAAAAGACCTCCTAGATACCGGTTTTGACTCGCCGACATGGCTGCTACAGGCCGGAATTGTGGAGCATCTGACGCAAGGTTGCGTTACAACCTTGTACTGCACACTCCACGAGGACAGCCGCGGTGTGAAAGTCACTGGTTGTGGCGACAAGATCTCCGTTCTGACTATTGTTGGACCCGAAAGCGTTTCACGCCTGCTCGATCCACTCCCTCGTAGATGGGCGCTGCGTATGGTAGATTGCAAACAGTAAATTGACGCACGTTTTAGCAATGAAACGTGAGGGACAATCTCGACGTCATCCGGATCACTTTGGGACACCGCACTTGGTGACGCGGCGGGCCACACTGCATGACTGGAGGACGGTATACTTCATACTAGTGTATTTGGCCGAGCGCACCTGCCATCCGACGGGAGTAAGATGCTATGGCGTCCCCGCATGATAACGGGTCAGGGCCGCGGGACGCTGTGTGCGCGCTTCAGATTGAGATCGTTCAACATTAATTATGGCGCAATTAAACGATGTAAAAGTGTATGAGGATTCGGCGGGCGGCGGGACCCAGGCATCTACATGCATTTATTGATGTGTGGGTACTACAGTACGGATACCGTTCCTTGGGCGAAAGTGCCTTGTCACATTCACTGATAACTGATAAGTCATGGACGCGTCTGGTCACCAGAGTCCAGACTAGGAACGCTTTCCGACAACCAGATCTGGGCGAGAGACTCCACCGTGTGTCCAGAATTGACCTTTCTTGACGAGACGCTATGTATATGCCGACGCTGTATCCTTATCTCCTTCTGTTCTGGCTCAGATCCTGACGCCTGTCCTTTCGGTATGCGTTGCACATGGATCGCACGGCCGTGCGCACAGCATCAGCGTCGACTGATATGAAATTTCATCATGCATCGATGAACTGTCCTTAGAATCGTGGGCCATGGCCATACCAAAAAGTTCGGCGGTGGGAAGCTGTGGTATAGCACGAAGCACACCGACTCGCTAAGCCGACGAAAATCAAGAGGAAAAAAAGATTTGTTGACCCATGAGCAATATGTCTTGAAGCATCGAATGCGCCCCTCTCGCCATTATCGTAAGGGGTAAGGTTATCGTAAGAATTGGTTCGACAGGGACGTGCGAGACTACAGCTCGTTGGGCGCTTCAGCGAACGACGCACGAGTGCCCACGCCCACCCGAGCTACTCGGGGGATCCTTATCCCCGTGGTCAATAGTCATTCCGTGGGCAATGGGTCTTCCTTTCCCTTTTCGCAGTAGATCATACAGTTCCGCCCATAGGATCAGATTTCGGATTCAGATTTGTATGATAACGAAGGAAGTAGAGGGGCGAACAAGGAATGAAAGCACAACCAAGGGCAAACACCGTCCCTGTCCCTGTCCCTTGCAATGTGAGAGGCGGTGCCTGTAGCCTCCCACGGTCGTCGTGAACGCATGTGCAATGCTCTACATACGTGGCATAGTCGACTAACTTCGCCCAGACTGTGGCTTGTAAGGTCCATCATGCTTATGGCTGAGGGTTTGGTCGGGAATCACAAATCGTGTGCAAACATCAAAACCGAAGAGAGGCTGTGTGATCAGGACGTACCGGACGCGGTGGTCATGGATGATAGAGCCTCCTGATAGTGCCCTGCCTGATCTCGATTGATGGATGTCCCGGGGCTGCTAAATCAAAATGTAGGCTCTCCGGCTCGACTCGACATGGCTGTTGAAGAAATCGAGAATGGGACTGGTGAACAAGTTATTCGGTTGGGCGACAAAACGTGGACGATCCTTGAAGACGTTCAAGGCCCTGAAACTAGGCGATGATGGAAGCACAAATGATGCGTACAAACACTCCAAGCTGAAGGCAAATATTCCCGCGGGTTTTGAAACCTGAGAGTTCATCACTTTTTCGGTGGCATAGCCTCGTTCTCTCCGACGTTGCATCAGTTTCGTTCATTTGCGGCCATCGTGGTCCTGCTGTGCTTCCTGCTGTGCGCTGCTGACCGCTGAGCGGAAAAACAACCCAGTCAAGTGTTCCTCCAAAGTTCTGCTGCTGCGAACTGAACAAAAAAGACGTTCAACTTGGAGCTAATTACAGGATGGAGGGTCTCCATACCAACGACTTCCTTATCTAAGATGTGATTTCGTACGTATATGCCACCAGGTGATCGGGAGTGTTTGCTAATCTAACTTCACAAATTAAATTTAGCAAGGGGGCTGATCAATTCACCTGGGTCCGCCCCGAAGTAGACCAGGACTGGTAACCCGGAAGTAGAAGTCCTCCGCCAAGACTCGGTATATAAGCCCGCCTGGCTTCCCGCCGTAAGACCGACATCATCCAATATCTTTTCCCTCACACAAGCATCATGTCTTGCCCACTCTCACCTACTTTGGCTTCCCCAGTTCCCGCTCACGATCACCACGCACACTCTACTAGCGTATGCCCCGTAACAGGGAACACACATGCATATTGCCCTCCACAACCGGGTGACCTCCGGTCCCCCTGTCCAGCCCTGAACACCCTTGCCAATCACGGTTACCTGTAAGTCCCCTCTGACGAGTTCTGGCATTCGCTGATTGCATTCACACTCCTCAGACCACGGAACGGCAAGAATATTGGCGTATGGGATATCGTCAAGGCTCTCAGGGAGGGATATCGATTATCGAGCGTGCTCGCATACCTCCTCGCGTTCGGTGGGGTGTTTTTGCTCGCACAGTTCAGGCATGTGTCGCTCGGCGATCTTGCACGGCACAACCTTATCGAACATGATGCTTCCTTATTTCACCTCGACGCGCATGACGATGAAGAATACCCACCGTCGAAGATGGACGAGACACTGTTGAGGGTGGCTATCGAGGAAAGTGGACGGTATCAACCTGGCCGTATGACGCTCGAGGACGTGGCCAATATCCGGGTGAAGCGAGAAGCGGAGTCGCGTCCGTTGGATGGCGTGCATGCGGAAATTGCACGAGGGGAAATGGCGGTTGCGATTGGTGTACTTGGTGGCGAAAACTCTGGCACGGAAGGGGTCGACCTGGATGTGTTGCGATTGTTTGTCGAACAAGAGCGATTCCCCGACGGATGGCAACCGAGCCACACGCAAGGCCTCTATCAGACGTACAAGATGGCCAAGGTGATTCGAGAGCGAATGAAGGCGATCAAGGAAGGAAGGCTTCATAACCGTTTGGATGATGAAAGTGGAAATTCGGTTATGGAGTCACATAAGACAAAGTGATGTCGTTGCCACTCGGACTCGGACTTGATACTTATCCTTATCACATTCGTCACTTTTTTTTTTTTTGTTAAAATTCGTACTTAGCTTACATGTTGTCATTGCAAAGATCTCGCACACTTAATGTATCCGTAGTATCATGATTTGCGAACATGCTTCTCGCAACGCAGCGGGCATTCTTTAGACCACGAGTAAGCGTCGGACGAAACTTGAGATATAAATAACAATGTGGACAGCCAACGATAGTTCAAAGGTAAAAAGGTGTTTTATGACTTGTGGGCGATATAAACGAAGACTATACTTCAGAGATTAGCTCTTTTTTGTATTAAAATTTTAAGATCATCTTTTCTCTGACAATCAGGTCTGGTCCAAAGACTGCTGTTGCGTTGTGTCTGCTTGCTCTAAAGTTGCTCCTCGTCGGAAGATTCGGCGAGAATCGGGAAGCGTGTCTAAATCGGAAATCGGAAAGAAACGGAATCTGTATCTGGACAGGTCACATGACATGGCTTAGATTAGCCTAGCGCATCATCTTGAAGTATATTCCGGTCAGTGCGGTTCTTCCGTAGCTTTCCTTGTCAACTGACTTCGCGTAGGTGCAGGCTAAGTATAATCGTCGCGTATAAAACGCCCCCATTCCCGTCTAGTGAGTTTCACCATTCCATTCACTTCTTTACTCCCACTCAACCATGAAGATTCTCGCTGTTCTCTACCGTGGTGGTAAAGCCGCCACCGCCGAGCCTCGTCTCCTCGGAACTATCGAGAACCAGGTCGGTCGACGCCCGCACCCTTCTCGTCACCCGACTCATTTGTTATTACCCCCAGCTCGGTCTCCGCCCTTGGCTTCAGTCCCTCGGTCACGAATATGTCGTACGTTGCCTTTCTGATCGCTCAACGGCGTTCCAACCCCTATCTAGGTCACCGATGACAAGGAGGGTCCAAACAGCGAGTTCCAAAAGCACATCCGAGATGCTGAAGTGTTGATTACTACCCCCTTCCACCCTGGTTACCTCACGGGCGATTTGATGGAGAAGGTGAATTTCGTTTCAACTTTGTTGGTCCTCCCCGTGCTAACCTGTTCCAGGCGCAGAATCTCAAAATCTGTATCACCGCCGGTGTCGGCTCGGATCACATCGACCTCAACACTGCCGTGAAGAAGAACGTCCAAGTTCTTGAGGCAAGTTGAACATCGTAACCGAAGGACCTGATCTTGACTCGTCATCCTGTAGGTCTCTGGATCCAACGTCACCTCCGTGGCAGAACATGTCGTTATGTCCATCCTGCTTCTCGTCAGGAACTTTGTCCCTGCTCACGAGGTAATCATTGTTACACGATCGCTCACTTGCCCATGCTAACGGATTCACACAAGATGATTGAACGTGGGGACTGGCAAGTCTCCGATATCGCTCGAAATGCCTATGACCTCGAGAACAAAGTGATTGGAACTATCGGTGCTGGACGTATCGGCTACCGCGTACTCCAACGTTTGCAGCCATTTGACCCCAAGGAACTCCTTTACTTTGACTATGCTGATCTCCCAGATGGTAAGAGGGTGTTGGATTATTCCGTACGAAATATTTACACTCCTTAGCCAAGTCCAAGGCCGTCGGTGCCCGCCGCGTCGAAAGCTTGAAAGATTTCGTATCTCAGTGTGATGTCGTCACTGTCAACTGTCCCCTTCATGAGGGAACCAAGGGCCTCGTCAATGCTGAGCTTCTCAGCCACTTCAAACCAGTATGTACTCGCCCGGTTCGATGTACAAGCATCTCTCTGACGGGCGATTTTAACCAGGGTGCATGGTTGGTTAACACTGCCCGTGGTGCCATTTGCGACAAGGATGCCGTCGCTGCAGCAGTCAAGAGTGGCCACCTCCGCGGTGCGTCTCATTTCGAATGCTCGACATAATAACTCATGCACGCATTTTGACTGTCGTCATCTAGGTTACGCTGGCGACGTGTGGAACGTCCAACCCGCTCCCAAAGACCACGCGTGGCGTACGATGAAGAATCCGCTCGGAGGCGGTAACGGCATGGTACCGCATTATTCTGGTACGACCCTCGATGCACAGGCGCGGTATGCGGCGGGCACGCGGAGCATCCTCGAGAACTATTTGCTCGGGAAGTCGCAAGAGGCGCAGAACGTGATCGTCGGCCTTGGCAAGTATGAAACGAAAGCATGTACGTCGATCGATTTCTTTTCCGTGCATTTCTTTTTCGTTGCTGACCTCTGTGCTCTCACCAGACGGTCAGCGATGAGCGTTTGCATAAAACTGTGCGATCCGCGCGTTGAACTTTGATCCATTCTCAATGTATATATGTATATCCCGTGAGATAATGATAGACCTCATGCTTTTTCTTGTTTGGGGATACGGCAAGTTGCGAGCTACATCGTTGATGCAGTCGGTCTATGTGAGACAGCATCGTCAGTTGTGGTTCATGGACAAGACAACGATCTGAACCAAACATGAAAATCCAGGACTTCTGCACCAAGAAGACTATGTTGTGTCCGATAAGTAGCCACGGCGAAGGCGTCAATGTAACCCTAGAAGGCTTCCAGAAACCGCTGGTTGGGCAACAACCTGTACTGCCACCTGTACGATGCAACGTAAAACAATCCAAATACATACTCCATTGCACATTAATTCATTTTTGGATGGTGAAAAATTCTATACAAGCAGTACTTGAGAACACCCCGTTGCCAGCACCTAGTAGTCTCTGCTTCTGCATGTCTTACATTCTGTGGTCCATGGGTGTATGTTGGATCTGCATCGCCTTTCTGTCGATATTCAGCGCCTTGAAAAAGTCAGGAGCCCCTGATTTTGGACTGGCGTATCGGGGCCTCATTCTTCCCCAACGTAGTATTTGCCACGCAGTCTGTACAGCTGGGCGATATGCTGAACAGCGGATTTTTCCGTGTCTTTGGTTCGCTTTAGTCTTGCATGTCGCTCGTGATCGTTCGCTTCGGTCTCTAATAGTGTGTTTGCAGGCGTCGTCTTTTTATTATGGGCTGTGATAATGGCGCGGACGATCCCTGCGATCATCGACCGGTCCATCTTCGATGCTCATGCGCCTTGCCTTGCCGCTTCTCATGCATCGCCCACGAAAGTCGGACCTGGAGGGGGATGGCCTCGATTCTTGCGAATCTGATCAAGCGTCTATGCCGTGTCCAGAATCAGCGACAGAAAGGCTATGATCGTGAGAAAAGAACGGCTGTAGACACGATCTCAGCGTAGTTCGGGGAACGAGCTGAGGTGCTCGTACAATATATGACGAGTATATAAGCCCTCGCGGGGCAGGAACAGTTGTATGTGGGTGACTACACGACGGTATGAAACAGAAGATAGATACTAAACGTACGTGCGATCGGTAACAAGGAACAAGGAGCCATGTGCGACAATTACAATGACTGATAGCCACGGCTTAACCGCAGCCGACGACAGTAAATCATGTAGAATCTGGAACATTGACGCGTACACTGTTGGAGCTCAAAGCACATCCAATACCAGTACGCTGTGGATCAGCTTGTCCAAAATCAAAGGTGTTATCTCTTCCACCTGAACGGTAATCAAAGACTCTGGAGCGACCCTCCTGTATTCTCCCACGTTGTGCCGGGTGGGCGTGAGTAGCAGCGCGCCAAACGGTTGTCTCAGCCGAGCGATCAACGCAAGGGTGCGCAACTGTTTGTCTGTCGGTGATAAAGTGGAAGGGGGTTGAAGCGACGCTGTGTCTTCAGCAGACACGCTACGAAGTGTACCGAATGGACGGCCGATGCGTGCAACAAACTGTGCGGCCCGTGACTGCGATGCCCTGGCCGTTGTGCTGAAAGGGACACGGAAGGACGGTAACTCGCCTAGCACAGAAGGATTGTCGCCGATACCCTCCTCGTCTGGCGCCTCCATCGCACTCCTGACGGGTTGTCGGTCGAGGAGAAAATCAATCCAAGGGTGGATGAGGTATAAAGAAGGTAACCGAGAGAGGTCGTCCTCGGTCCTGATCTCCACGACACCTAAGGCAGCTGTCTGACCACGAAAAACACGTTCTGAACCGTTTCGGGAACCTGATAAAGGCCCGAGTTTGAAGCAGAGACATGGAAGCTTCATGCGTTGTCCTGAAAATAATGGCACCGGAAGATCCTTCAGTCGGTCATATAATTCCGTGGCCAACTTCAAATTGAATAAGTTTGGGCGTAATCCAGCAATCGTCGCTTCCGTTTCAATATCGGTTGTGGCTGGCGGGATGTGCGAAGTCGGGAACTCCCTGAAAACGATGATATCTGCAGGAAGACAGGTATTGAAGGTACCGGATCGGCCTGTCCATGCGAGAATGCTCGTGTCTCCCGAGCTCGTGAGTAGCTGTGCTAAAAGTCGTCCAAGTGCCTGATCCCCTTCTCCGTATGTGATTGGCAATGAGAGGGAGAATATTCCTAGCAATGAATACGCCGCATCCTCAACTCGCGTCGTTTCCCGTGTGGAAGCTAGACGAAGCTTCTCCCGTACGTCATGCAAACCAGGACGGAACGCGTTCAACACTTGAGCCGACACACCCGTTACTCCTTCCATCTCGGAAATGATCTCCGGCGAATCCTTGTGGTTGTGAATATCGAGATTCATGTATGGCGTCCAGTCCTCGGTGTAGAATAGAACCACCTTCGATGCGTGATATTCCTGCAATGTCCACGCACGCGTATTCCAGATGCTTCGCGCCAGGGAACCCCAATTCGATAAATGGCGAACACCAAGGAGAAATACGATGGTCATCGAAGAACCCTCGTACCATTTAAACATGCTGACTAGGGCTTCCTGGAGCACGAAGTGGTCGCCTTTATTGATACAGCACGTATCACTCCATGCCCAATGTAACCCGGCCTCGCGAGCGATCTTGCAGAACATCTGCAGCTTCTTGTGCGTCGGCGACTCCTCGAGGTCATACACAACGACTTTGGTAACCTTGTTGAACAGAGGTTCATTATCTTCCCACTTGTGTGAAAATGTGGCATAACGATAGTACCGGGTAACCTCGTCTTCAATGCGAGCGTTATCAATGCTTTTGGTCATGGAGGAGATCAGCTCCACGAAGCTCGGCTGGAATTCGAATAAAAGCGCTTGATTAGAATTATCGAGAAGACAGCCAGATTGTGTGTTGATGAGCGCCGGAGGCGACTCCGAAATGACTTTCTTGACAGCTCTCTGAATCGCCTCTTTCGTTTGTGCAGGGGTGACAAAGCAGCGACATTGATCTACCAAAATGTAAACCAAGGTCGAGAAGGAACATCATTTTTCTCACCCCGGACCTCTGGTTCGGATGATTGCGACATCCGAGAGAGCATTGTCTCATGTGCGTCTACTGCATCATCATAGCGTCCTGCAGCGTGCAAGGCAGCATGCTTTCTCTCATAGCCCAGTGGAGATGACGAATCAGCCCTGATTGCCTGGACAGCCCATTTAGCAACAAATTCGAGTAAGCTAAAAGTAGGCCACCTGATCTGCATCATTCAGCGCAAGCTCCCACTGCCCATCCTTCATGTATGCCTGGCTTCGCCAAACAAATAGGCGTTGTGGGGCTGTCGGACTCAGCGACAATGCAACTGTGTAGTGAGAAACGGCTTCGGAATATCGCCCAGCATTCATCGCAGTATATCCGAATTTCTCCAGTTTTGCTAAACACCGCGACTTAAAGCCTGACAAAACAATCGGGTTGATGTTACTTGTGTTGTGGGCATGGTTGCTCACCAACTATCAGACCCTCTTGTTCATCTTCCATTCCCTGCTCTGATTCACTATTCATTCTGTGGAAGCATGCAACCGCATCGGCTATGCGGTCGATACTTTCTAAATAATCCAATATGGCCCGAAATATTATTAGTCTTGGATATTTAAACTGCAAGATGATGAATGTTTGGCCAGTGGGTTATGCTATAGCCGCAATACTCACATCAACGGCGGCAGCCAAGGCATCCTCCCACATACTGCCTGATAGCTTGAATCTTACCCATGTTTTTAATAGTGGTGCTGAGGACAAAAAAGTGAATTAAACATTGAATGAGGGGAAAAAAAATCATGTCAGATACCTGGGATTTCATCACTGCATATCTGTGAGGAAAGGCATTGCTGCATAAAATCTGTAATGAAACTTCAAATGCATTACAATCAGTCGGGTGGTACATTGACTCACCAATAACCCATTCAGTGATGGATTTACTTGCATCAATCTCATCAGCAAAGTTTTTCACAACGTCCAGAATGGTCATTATTCCATCCTGTGTACGGCCAGCCGCATACAAGGCTTCACAAAGACGTTGTTGAATCGTGGTACGAAGACTATCAAAAGACCATCCAGAGATCTATCAGAGATCTATCAATTTATGTAATTCATTGTAAGGTGGCGAGTAAAAATACCAATGACACAATCGAGCATGGCGGCAGTAGGACTGCGAGGCCAGGCAATATGGAGAGTGCATATTTAAACGATTGTATCGCACGCTCGTAGTCACACCCATCAATGTGTGAATTGCCTTGGAGGAGGTACATATATGCCTAGTGGAAGTGTCAGTACTACCATATTACAGTACGGATGGATTGTAAACGTGCCTGGACCATGTGAAGCGTTAAATTGGACTTCACAATGGTGGTAAGATTGCCTATGCGGGATATGGCATCATCATACTCCCCAGCCATACATAGGACAACAGCCTAAAGTATGGAAGATAGAGGACAGCCAAGTCTGAAAATACTGGACACAGACCTTGACCACAAGAAGTGTAGTAACATGAGTCGAATGAAAACGTTCGATTGCGAGGTCGCACACTCGAATTCCCTTGTCCCTCTCTCCCTTGCCGACAAGAGCCACACACTTTGCAATGTATCCAATGACAGATGGCTCAATCTTGATGGACTGGACATAACACAGGATGAGCTTTCCCTATAGGGAAGAAAAAAAAGGAGAAAGGTTGTGTGTACCTCATCTGCATCGGCAATCGCCGCGTCCCAGTGTCCAAGGCGTGATTGGATGAGTGCGCGACTTGCGAATACATGATGTCCCGGATTACGAAACTCTGTAATTGTCGCGGTGAGCAACACTTCCGCCTGCGCGAGCTGACCGTCCTTCCAGAGATGAAGCGCCATTTCTTCAATGTCAATATCCGGCTCTCGAAGTGTTGGGTGAAGAAGGGACGCAGAAATTGAATCCTTTGTGGAAATGCAGCAAATGGGATAATTGAGTTTAGGAGCACACCCAAGAAGTCATGAGAACTCACAGTATTAACGATACGGGATAACTGTTTGATGGAAATTTTTTCACTGCCTGCGGCAATTGCAAAAAGCCGGTCGTTCAGCGATTGTGTGATCATCCGTATGCCATGATATTGTTCGATGAGACCAAGTTGGGCGTGTGACCAAGAGTCCGAAAACATGATGGCGTCCTTCGTGGCATGTGCTAAAAACCTCCCATGCCGCGGGAGGGTAAAGCTAGAAGTAGTCCTTGAAATGGGGTATTCCGAGACAATTGAGCCAGTGAATGCATCGATTTTCTTGATTGTTTTCCCGGATATTACGAAGAAGTGGTTATGCAACCAAAGCAGACTGGCGTTATACGGCGACCGGGCAGTCACTTCTACTTTGATTTCCGCCAGCAAACTCCCATCGTCGCCGTTCCAGACTCGAACGAAGTTTTCCGTAGCTGTCGCAATTTGGTTCCCTTGTGGCGAGTATTTGGCCGCGAACACTCGACCGTCATGTTCAAGGGTGAGTACCCGTTCGTGAGCTTCGATATCCCAAACAGTCACTGTGCTATCCTGTGATACGGCGACAACCCGAGCCGAGTCGGGCGAGGAATCCACTCCATAGATGGCGCGGGAGTACGCGTCCTTGTATGAAAAGACATGTTCGTAATAGTCGGCGTCCCAGATTAATAGTTCGCCCCACAGTGTCCCAGCTGCGATCCAATCGTTATTCTTCGAGGCGGCGAGACAGAAGACCACGGCTGCTCTCATCCTCGCGATTAGCATGCCGTCTCGCACTCGCCACACCCGAACATCGTCATTACCGCCGCTCATGAGGTATGCACCGTTCGCTGAAAATGTGACTGCAGTTATCTCGTGACCAGCGTCGATCTCGAGAAGTGACGAGCCATCTGTTTTGATAGTCAACGTCAATAGCACAGTCAATTTTGTCGTACCCACCATTCATTTTTGACGACTTGCTAGATGTAAACGCGGAGAACAGAGAGGATATACTGCCACGGGCTCTGCCCTGAGTCCTCCGATTCAAAAGCTTAAGGCTTGTACAGGATGTGGCAGTGCGATGCTGTGGATTTTCCGCCGCGTTTTCCCCAAACTGCTTCAGCGCTGTGCTCTCGAAACATTTCCAGCGCGGTATTACCTCAGACTTTTGGCTGTAGAAACCATTATGTATTTAGGGGTAGAGAGGCCGTCGCCGAGGGCGTCTGTGAGACAAACGTAGAGTGAAAGCGAAGTCGTCGAGTTAGATGATCATACGTTCAACCCTCTGTTTGACCCGAATCACTCACATCACTCACTGCCTATTGTAATGTATGTCGCACCCCCTCAACACAGTATAGGTCTGCATCCAGCGGTGCCTGGAAAGGGACCCATCGGATGGCAAAAGCTGGCCTTGCGACAGTTGGTTCTACGGTGGGCACCGCACGGCAGCGCGAAAGTTGGGAGTCTAGATGAACAAGAGAGCGTTCCCGTGGCCAAGTGTCTGAATTCGATTCCTAATTCCTCGCACTCAAACAAACACCCATTTCAAGATGTTATCGACGAGGTGCTTTTCAAGAGACTTGATTTACACAATTCAAAATATCTATAGTCAGGTACGAGATGACAGTGCGGTTAGCCCGTGAGCTGCCACGGACACAGTGGCGAAACAGAGTAGGTCATGGGCATGTGAAAGTCATCAAAGCACATCCAGCACGCGTACGTTTTGAGCCAACTTGTCCAACATTGCCGGCGTCATCTCCTTTACCTGTACAGTAATCAACGACTCGGCAGCGACCCTCCTGTATTCTTCCACGTTCCGACGTGTCGGGGCGAGCAACAACGCGCCAAACGGCTGCTTCAGCCGAGCAAAGAGCCCGCGAGCGCGCGTCTCCATCTCCTCTTGCAAAACAGGAGAAAGCGGTTCAGAACCAGGAGTGGCCGGGTCAGATGTGTCGGACGCCGATTCGCTTTGCACGGAGGACGCATCCTCTGGGTCGTCCGGGTCCATGTACCCAGGAACCGCCGTTTGTGATGTCCTCCCGACGGCACGGCGATCGAGGAGGTAGTCGATCCAAGGGTGAACGAGGTATAGGGTGCCTAGCACAGAGATATTCTCCATACTTCTGATCTCCACGACCCCGAGTGCCGTCGTCTGAGCATGGAAAACACGTTCCGACGGTGACCCATTTATACGAGAAGCTGATACACGCCCAAGCTTGAAACGGAGGCAGGGCAGCCTCATACGTTGTCCAGCGAACGACGGCACAGGGAGTTCATGCAGCCGTTTATACAACGCCATGATAGACTCGGTGGTCGCGTCAACTGAAGATGGTTCCCATTGAGTGGCTGCTTCTATTTCAACACCCGTCATTGTCTGCGGAATATGTGACGCCGGAAACTCCGTGAACACAGCAATGCTGTCAGGAAGACAGCTATTGAAGGTGCTCGACCGCCCCGACCATGCAAGGATGGTCGTGTCCCCCGAGTTCATCAGCAATTGTGCCAACAGTCGCCCAAGTGCCTGATCGCCCTCACCATATGTGACTGGGAGGGTAACATGAAAGATTCCGAGTAACGAATAAGCTGCATCCTCGACTCGCGTCGTTTCTCGTCTAGAGGCTAGATGAAGCTTCTCTCGTATGTTGTCTGCGCCAGGAGAGAGTGCCATCAATGCGTGGGATGACACGCCTGTTGCCTCCTCCATTTCAGAAATGATCTCCGGCGATTCCTTGTGGTTGTATATGCTGAGATTCAGGTATGGTGTCCAGTCTTCAGTGTAGAACCGAACCACCCTTGATGCGTGATATTCCTGTAGTGTCCATGCTCGCGTGTTCCAAATACTTTTTGTCAGAGCACCACGCTTAGACAGATTGGGAACGCGAAGCAGGAAGACGATCGTTATCGCCGAGCCCCGGTACCATTTGAACATGCTAACTAGCGCTTCCTGGAGCACGAAGTTGTCCCCTTTGTTAATGCAGCACGTATCACTCCATGCCCAGTTGAGCCCAGCCTCCCGAGCGATCTTGCAAAACATTTGTAATTTCTCGTGAGTAGGTGACTCCTCTAGATCGTACACAGTGACTTTGATGACTTGATCGAACACAGGTTCGTTATCCTCCCACTTGTGGGAAAACATGGCGTATTGGAAATACTGGGAGACCTCGCGCTTGATGCGAGCATGATCAATGCTTGTGGTCGTAGAAGAGATCAACTCCAGGAATGTAAATTGCGACTCAAACAAGGTCGCCTGGGCAGGTTTGTCGAGAAGACGGCCTGAATGGGTGTTAATGAGGCATAGCGGCGACTCGGAAATGGCCTTTTGAACAGCCGTGCGAATCGCCTCCTTTATACGTGCCGGCTGGATACACCTGCGGAAATGGTCTACGGGTAACGATAAGTCGACGTACATGGAAAGACAACGATACCGTTCTCACCTCCAACCTCTCGATTGGACGACTGCGACATCATCGAGACCATCATGTTAAATGTGTCTGCTGCATCATCATAACGCCCCGCGCCATGTAAAGCCGCGTGCTTTCTCTCGTAACCGGATGCAGACCATGGATCTATTCTGATTACCTACAGTCCTCATAAGCACGACAAAATAAGACAATGTAACAGCAACCTACTTCATTTGCGTCATTCAGTGAATTATCCCATAGACCACTTCCCAGATATGCTTTGCTACGCTGAACGAGCCAGTCTCTGGGGGAACTGGGTTTCAACAATAGTGCGATGGTATAATGGGAGATAGCTTCATCGTATTGTCTAGCATTTATCGCGCCTTCGCCGAGTTCTTGAAGCTTCTGAAGGCAACGAGACTCTAGGTCTAAAGGGCAGGTCGCTTGGGTGGGTAGAAATTAAACCAGGCAGGACACAAACTCACCGGTCGTCCACTCCCCAGTGGGAAAAGTGTCTACGATGTCTAGAATAGTCTCACCCGCCGCTTTGACACGCCCAGTTGCGAGGAATGCTTCGCAAAAACGTTGCTGAATCCTCACCACAAGACTGTCATAGTTCCATCCGGTTATCTGTGGCCATTGGTCAACACCTTCGTTGTGTTTCAATGTAGTAAATGCGATTTTACCAATGAAACCACCAATGGTGGCGGAGCCTTGCACTTGCCCGCCCGCTTCCGTGCATGTATAAAAGCATGTATCGCACCATCGTGATCGCTGCTCTCCATGAGCGAGTTCCCATACAGAAAATACATATGCGCCTGCTTCAAACATCAATGGTGACGCAACTATACAATACACCATGTGCTCACCTGGACCATGTAGAATGCTGAGTTGAACTTGACGTTATCAATAAGACGCTCTATTCGTGATATTGCATTTCTATGTTCTCCGAACGTAGACAGAACAACGGCCTAGACAAAATGAAGAATGAAGAATGGACTCCGAGAACACGAAATTACGCACTTTGATGAGGAGGAGAGTGGTAGTGTGACTTGAATGGAAATGTTCGAATGCTATGTCACAAATTTCCATTCCTTCGTCCCTCTTCCCCTTGCCGACGAGCGCCACACACATTGCGATGTAGCCGATCGCGGATCGTTGGATTTTGATGGACTGGACGTAAGATAGTATTAGGATCTCTTCGGAAAAGCAGAGCCCAAGAGTACCTCTTCGGCATCGACAATCGCTCCGTCCCACTGTCGAAGGCGGGTTCGGATGAGCGCGCGACTAGCGAACGCATGATAACTTGGAGTAGACTTGGTGATTGCAGTGGTAAGCAATGTCTCTGCGCGCACGAGCTGGCCATCCTTCCACAGATTTAGCGCTTCGTTTTCAATACCGATTTCTGGCTCCCCCAGCGTGGGGTGCAGAAAAGAAGGGGGGATCGAATCCTACCAGCGTAGGAAGGAGAGAAGCACGATCTGGTGTGAGGCTCGCCGTTTCAGTCATGAAATTTGCGAAACTTACTATATCCATGACGTCCGATAAACGCCTGATGATGATTTTCCTATCGCGCGCCCCAACTGCGAAAGACTGATCGTCAGGAGAGAGCGCCAGAGAGCACATTCCATAATATTTCTGGACAGGACTGAGCAGCCTATGTACCACGGTATCCCGGAAAACGACGGTATCGTTTCCGGCATATATGAAGAATTTCCTGTGTTGCGGTAGGACCATGCAAGAGTTATAGCTTCCATCAACATCGATAGGCCACTCCGAGACGATCGTACCAGTGGATGGGTTGATTTCCTTAATTTTGTTGTGGGAGGCGGCAAGGAGGTGATTATCGAACCAGAGAAGACCAGTGTTGTATATCGGGATCACCTCCACGTTGACGTCGATGAGCGGGTTGTCGTTATCGCCGTTCCAGACCCGAACAACCTTCGGAGTGGCTGTGGCGATCCGCTTGCCTTGCGGTGAATATTTAGCTGCGATCACCCGATCGTCGTGGCTCAACTGGTGCAGTTTTTCGCCAGCGAGGACGTGCCACACCGTCGCTGTGCGGTTCTGCGATGCAGCGACGAGCTGACTCCCGTCGGGCGAGAAATCCACGCCGTGGACGCTGGAGCCCTGCTCGACGACGAGTTCTTGCTTGTATGTCTTGGCGTCCCATATGATCACGTCGCGCAACGTCCCGGCCGCGATGTGCTTGCCGTCCTTGGAGACAGCAAGACAGTAAACTTGTTTTGCACTCATGGTGGCAATTTGCTTGCCATCTTGCACTCGCCACACGCGCACATCAGCTTTGCTACTACTCACGAGATGCTCGCCATCCGCTGCAAACGTCATATCGTATATGTCATGGCCAGCCTCGATCTCGACAGGAAATGAAGGATCTGGTTATATCATCAGTACCCATGTATGTACGATATATTCTTCAAATAAAGACGTACCCGTCTTTGTTGACGGCATGATGCTCAGCGACAGCCTGAGCCGCCGGAAGTTGTGGCCAGTTTTCCTTTATAAATAAATATCCGGGGCAGTGCCTTCCGAATCAGAGCTGCCGGCTACTAGTTCTAGTTTTCTAGAGCGCTCCAGTATGATATTACTAAACCCTCCGTGCTAATTGGATTATCAGTCGTTATACATACATGGATGAACCGCATCCGCGCTAGCAACAAAAACAACTCGTAAGCTGGTCAACTCCTTCGATTTACACGACTTCAGTCAAATGAGTACGTTCGATTTTGCGATCCAGAAGCAAGCAAAAGTATCACAGTTTGGTCGTCAACCAGGGCCGTGGGCTATCCCCCATCTGGAACGACAAAACGCCACCCTGGGCGATATCTTGATGTCGAATGATGGGCTGCTCCACGCTGCGGCCGTTCACACTTAGCGAATGCACGTAGGGTTTTGATGGCGCTCCGGGGGAGACGATCTCCAATCTCTGGTTCGATGGTGGTAGGTCGATCGAGACTTTGTCAAAAAAGGGACTGAATAGACGATGAGCTAGATTGGTCCGAGGCGAAAGCAAATTGCGTACCTCCCGACGACATATTCATTCGATACCGGATTTACGGGGTAGAATCCGAGTGCGCTGAAGAGATACCAAGCACTCATTTGGCCGCAGTCTTCATTCTGTATCGCCTAGGTAAGCCATGGCTAACGGAAAGCAGTCTTCCTTTACCCCAGAAAGTCCATTGACTGTAGCATTGTAGTTGGACGCTGCGATCTCACGTACGCGTGTCTGTGTCTTGGATGCCGCCCCGGCTAACGAGTAGAGGTAGGGTATGTGGTGAGAGGGCTGCGATAAAGTACATCAGCAATGGTTGTGGAATTTGACGCATTTCAAACCTCGTTCGTATGATCATTATGACCTGCCAAGTGAACTGAGTCGACAACAGAAGACAGTTTACAACCACTCACCACCATCAAAGTGCTCGTCCAGAAACTCGACAAAACTCTTGTTGCCACCCTTGCGCTCTATGAGACCAGGAATATCATGGACCACATCAAAAGTATATGCCCATTTATCGCCCTCTGTCCAGCCATTGTCCGGACCTGCCCAAGCACCGTTTGCGTTCCTTGCCTCCATAAATCCAGTGTCAGCATTGAAGATCCTGAACGGGTTGTTCATCGCACGCTCTCGGAAAAATGCTTCTTCGCTGGTCTTGTTGAGTAGACCAGCAAGCACAGCGACAGCAAAGTCACCGTCTAGGGAAAAATATAGGATTGTATAACAAGACAATTTCGGATAGCACTCACAGGAATAATCAAGTGTGCGGGAAGCGGACTCGGAGTGGATATCATCTGCTACCCAACCATTTTGCTCGTAAACAGAGGATAAGCCTGCACGAACTTCATAGTCGACGAACTAAAATAAACTTCGTTCAGCTGCAACCCATATCAATCGCGAATCATACCTCCTCTCGATCGCTGTACCTGCATAATTGTTAAAAGAGCTTCAAAATAAAGGACGATGCACTCACGAAGTTGTGGTGTCGTTCACGGGGGGCACAGTAGCATCCTTTTTAACCGCATCCCAGGCGGTATCAAGGTCGAATCCAGTAAAACCCTTCAGAACAGCTTCTGTGATGAGCGAATCCGCATGTGTAGCAACCTTCGAAGCAATCACGAATGAGCACAAAGTGATTCAGATGAGCTTACGTACCATGATATTCGTCTCTGTTCGGCATGTTCAACATTAGAGGACGATCTAGCCACAAGGAATCTTACCAATAATATTTTTCCACATCGGGAGCCAGCCACCCTAGACAAAATATCAAAGGAGGCGTACCGGTGTACCCGCAGGGTACATACCTCTTTATAGTCCTGGATCATGCTCTGTACCATTCCAGGGATTCTCTCCGGGGCGAAAAGAATAAGCCATGCCCACTCCGCTCGATACGTATCCTAGACATGCTTCAGTCGAGAATTGAATCACAGAGGAGTCAGCGCACCCAATTGGAGTAGCCGGTGTAAGAAACACCTTCGTGAATCGAGTCGTCATAACCTGAGTAATATCTCCCATATTCATCTTGTTCGTAAGGGTACTGCATGAATGAGGAGGGGGGCGGAGTCGTTATCAAAGAACTTACTTGAAGAGTATGAAAGAAACCGGTGTAAAAGACTTCTTTCTGCTCCTTGGTCGCCCCAGTCAGCGTAATCCTATCGAGTTTTTCGGCCCACGCCGTCCGAGTGTTTCTTGCAGTTTCCTCGAGAGACTGGCCATCTGGTATTTCGTTATCCAAATTTTGTCGAGCCTGGTCAACCGAAATGAATGAAACGGCGACCCTGACGTTGACCTGCGTGAGTTCGGGCTTGAATGTAGCATATGCAGACAACGCAGCGCCGACACCGCTCCTCTTGTCGGGAGTCAGGCTTCCACGTTGTGCGACACCCCACGAAGCAAATGGTTGATCGAATCTGGCACAAAAGTACCCACTCCACTGTGTAGCTGGTGTGGAGACAGGTGCAATGATGTAGTCCTGCCTCTCTGGGTTACTTCCACAAATCTCCAAACGATCGGGATCAATTACAACGCTCCCCTCCGGATACGTGAGGTTGTTAGGGTTAGATGAGCCGATCACTGAAGGTCGCGTGGCTTCTACTAGGACATAAGGAACATGTGTGTCTGTGAATGTGAAACGCAAATGTCCAACACGAGAAGCTGCAGGCAAGCAAACATATGTCAACCAGCCTTAACCAGCAAGCGGAGTGGATGCCTACTTGCACTCTGTTCGGCGAATATCTTCCCACCTTCAATAGCTTCTAGTTCGACGTTGTAGTAGCTTGCCGAGACAGTCTCTCTGTCATGACTAAACAGCATTCCGCGATCCTCGAACGCCGAACGGATCTTTCCTGCTCCAGGGCTCACTGAAACTTGACCACTTTCACCCATCCAAATGGCGGGTTGGTGAGTTCCCTGAAATCCATGGACGCATGTATCTGTATAGTTGTATGGCGTAACGGAAACATAGTTGGCCCTTGTCTGTGCAACCCATCGTGTCATTGCAAATGGTGGCGCAGTCGAGGGAATCATTCCTCCTGATCCGTTTGGAGAATCACCACCGTTTCCTATCAATCTATAAATATCAACAGTTAGTGCAGGAACAAAGTGACTGAAAGTGCTTACGGATTCACGTGGTCAACTGCATGACTGCGAGGTTCACTGAAAGTGGCGGAAGCAAGACTCGGATCTCCAGGGGCAGCCGTGGAGAAGGTGTATAGGATGGCGATGAGGCCCACAAAGCCTCCCAAACACATGGTGAGGGACGTGGGATTGCCTAGAGTACTCCACATAGCATGGGCCTCGGGAAAATTAGGGCTGGTAGCAACATTCTGTACCACACTACTAGCATGGCTCTGCTTTCCAGTATCAACCATTATGCACACTGACGCGAACCTTTCCAGATGTGCTGGGTCCTGTTATACAGTGACGAGTGCGAAAACGTCAGGTTCGATCAACGACTCAAGAAAAGTGTATTGCTCACCGAGTTTTCCAGTTGAACTCGGTCTCCGACTCGGTGATCTCAAAGTAACCAATAGCCTAGTACGGTGCACCGTCTATGGTGCCTTGAAAGAAACCGCTGACGTGCCGAACAGCTGTCACAGCCAATCACGTCTTCACATGGAAGCGAATTTGCCACGCCCCACCCCTTGAATGAGCACATTTATGGAGGTGATTTCGCCATTCTTGCAAATGCGATTCAAGTTTCCACGAGCTTAACAAGTCAAAGATAAACTGATCGCTGGGGCCAAGGGTAAGAATTTGCCTCCCACATTGACGATACTTCACTTTCTCAATGCTGACCACCCCACTTTCACGGCAGGCAGCGCGACATGTCCGCTTTGCGAGTACTACAGCCAGTCCCAGGGACAAGTTCAAAATTGTCGTTATTGGTGGAGGTATGGTCCTTTCAGCAGTGCGTTTGTCAAACGAGTCATTTAAGGCATCTAGGCTCCGGAGGGCTGACCGCTGCAAATCAAATCTACAACCGCTTTTTGGCGGCAAACAAGCCCTTGAACCATGGCGATATTGCTGTCCTTGACGAAGCCGAGTTTCACTATTACCAGGTGAGATACATGGATCTTGGTCTCATAAACAAAGCTGACTCTCTTCTGGTTGACTCAGCCGGGTTGGTGAGCCTATTGCTTTTCTACTTCCGTAACCGGTCCTTCATTGTTCCAAGGACACTGGTTGGGGCTGGTCTCTGTCCCAAACACGAGTTCAGACGCCCCCTTTCTTCCCTCTTCCCGCCCCATATTACACATGTCAAAGAAAGCGCCGCCGCGTTCTCTCCGACGACGTCGTCTGTGACTACTTCCTCAGGTCGCTCCATATCGTACGAGGCCCTGGTAGTTGCCTCGGGATTGAAGATCAACTGGGATTGTATCGCAGGCTTATCCCAAGCGCTTGCTGACCCCTCCTCCGGTGTATCGTCCATCTACTCGTTTGATACATGCGACAAAACTTGGGAAAACATCGATTCGCTGCAACATGGAAATGCGATATTCACCCAACCCGCCGGCGTCGTCAAATGCGCAGGAGGTATGGCTTTTTTTTTTTGAAGCATTGTGCGCTGATTGATCTTGTTTCCAGCACCTCAAAAGATCATGTGGATGGCTTGGGATCGATATAGAAAGTCTGGCAGAGGTGACAATATCAACGTCACTTTCATGACTGGAATGCCGTCGATGTTTAGTGTCAAGAAATACTCGGACGCCCTCGACGCATTACGACTCGAAAGAGGAGTTGGTGGCGAGTTCGTACACAATCTCGTAGCGGTCGATGGACCAAATCGCAAGGCAACGTTCAAAAAGTCGGATGGGACCACTGTTGATCGTGAATACTCGCTTTTGCACGCGACACCACCCATGGGACCCTTGGACTTCATCAAAAACTCGCCGCTCGCTGACGCTGCAGGATGGGTCGAAGTCAATCAAACAACCCTTCAACACGCAAAGCCTGAATTCAGCAATATCTTTGCTGTGGGGGACTGTTCTTCTCTCCCGACCAGCAAAACGGCGGCGGCCATTACGTCTCAGGTCCCTGTGCTCACGGAAAATTTATTTTCTCTCATGGACAGCGGGAAACTTGGTAATGCAAGATACGATGGATACACAAGCTGTCCGGTCTGCATCATCTCACCGGGTTAATCATCGGTAGTCTGACTTCTGTCGCAGCTCCTCACAGGATACGGGGAACTCATGTTGGCCGAGTTCAAGTACGGTTTAGAGCCAAAGGAAACATTTTCCGACTTCCTTGGTAACCAGACGAAGCCGAGAAGGTCAGCGCCCCGATTTTTGGCTTATTTTAGTAAGATGTTGATCTGTCAGTACCTAGACTCTTCTACCATCTGAAGCGGGTACGTCCTAGCGGGTCCAAACAAATCCAATAAAATTGCTGTGCTTATTCCTGTTCCAGGACGTATTCCCATGGGCATACTGGAACTTGATGGTAACTACTGCGATTAACTTGATATGATTGACGCTGACACATCTGACACCTTAGGTCAGTGGCAACTGGTTCGGACCCTCGGGACCATTCCGACCGAAGTTTTCCTCGTGAAACGCCATGGTATTGCGGGATTGCCGCTGTAATTGTGTACTCTATGAAATGCTTTTATCCTGACCTGGCCGCCTCGACGGAATATGACCCCAGAGTCAATGCTATGCCTAGTGTCTGATCGCGCGCGCTGCGACCACTCGGCGCTGGGTTCGACCTTTTCGGCTCTAGTCGCTTTCTCCGCGTACTCTGATATGCCCACTTAACTTATTTATAGAGTGGTGACCTACAAACACTTTTTTGTGGTCTTGGTCACAATCTGTGCATAGTACGCCCTAAAACAGGGTAAACGGTCCAGGATGTCAGGTTATCTATTCAGGGCAAGATCTGCGCTTAAACTTTACCATTGTGTTTCAAAGGCTCGTTTTAGGTGTTGGGGTGATCCTAGTGACCCCCACTAACATAAATGCACCCTTCAATAAACGCGAGTAATGACGCTCATCACGCGAGTCCGGAGGCGCCGGGCATGGCTCCACCTTCGATACCGGAACCGTCATACCCAACGAGGCTGTATGATGGCGACGGCGTGCTGTCCAGAATTAAGAAATTATCTTAACGTACCTGCTAGACCATGGGAAGCGATCGGAATTGATTTCACAGGTCCACTGCCCCTATCGAAGAGCCGAGACGGAGAATTTGATTCAGTGACCGTAGTAATTGACCTACTCACTGGAATGGTGCGACTCACCCCAAGTCGAGCGAACTACACAGCGAAGGAAGTGGCAGAACTTGTCTTCGCCGAAGTATACAAGATCCACGGACTACCAAAAACTATTATTAGCGATCGAGACGTACTGTTCACAAGTACCTTTTGGTCGCATCTCAACGGCCTGGTTGGAATTGAGCAGCGTATGTCGAGCGCCTATCATCCACAGTCAGATGGGTCGACCGAGCGGGCTAACCGAACGATCAGTCAGATGCTCAGGGCATGTATCAGCCCATCGCAACGGGATTGGGTGGCTAGGTTACCTGCGATCGAGTTTGCAATAAATTCGGCCCAGTCCAAATCGACTGGGTCATTGCCATTCTTTTTAAACTTCAGACGGCAACCACGCACCTTCATCTGGAACGAGCCGACCTCCGACGAATACCCGAGTGTTAAGGCGTTTGCGCTACGAATGAAACAGGCGGTAATGGCGGCACATGATGCAATCCTAGCGGCGCGAGTGAAACAGACGCGGGGAGCAAATAACAAGCGACGGATCTCACTGTTCAAGCAAGGGGACCTCGCCTATGTATCGACAAAAAATATGGCTCTCCCGAAGGGGCAAGCCCGGAAGTTGGCGCCAAAGTTCGTCGGACCCTACACAATTATTAAAGACTTCAGTAACAATTCCTACGAATTGAACTTACCGCCACGGATGAAGCAGCGGGGCATCCACCCCGTATTTCATGCCTCGCTGCTGAGAATCCACGTACCAAACGATGATCGTCTGTTTCCTGGACGATTGGAAAATCAAATTGCCAATTTTAGCGAGACCGAACCGGAGTGGTCTATCGACCGAGTTCTGTCGCATGTGGGCAGTGGGGTCGATACAGTAATTCAAAATTCGTTGGACCTCAGGCGACGTTACCTGGGTACCTCACTACGAGGTCGGACACCTGTCCCGGGTTCATGAGTACTTGGAGCTCAATGACGTGACACGGATCGAGGACCTACCGTAAGGAAACGGAAAACCACCGACAGATCACCCGCAGGTATTTAATAGTTGCACGATAAGCTGCTCTGCGGCGCCTCAGCCCGAAGTCGGCCCTCCCATCATGTCCGCGTTCCCGCTCGATGACCTCTCACGGTCCCGAAGAATCCTGCGAAGCGGTCAGGACTTCGTAATCCTCAAGGGGAACCGCAATCACCTAATGCCGCACCGGCATCTTAACCTTTGTCTGGAATATAGTATTCGGTTGCGAGCGGCTATGGCCTTGTCGTCGAGGGACCCGCCCCCTGTCGGGTATTCATTGTTAGCCACTGCCTACAACTCCGAAGCGGGAGTACGTACCAACTTCTCGACCTGGAACCCAAGCACCGGACGTGTCATGCCTCCTACACTACCTGAGCCTAATCCTCCCACCTTCTTTGATGATAATCCCCCTCTTCCTCCTCAAACCATAGCCGCCTTCACGCGATCAAATGCTCTTCTCGAAGTTGTAGCCGATGGTAACATCAAGCGGACTCGGCGGATGGCCGAACGTAACCAAACGAGGGGAGGGCGAAGCCAAGGGAGGGGAGTCAGATTCCGAGCTTACAACCCAGCGGCAAGGAACACTCAACAGCACGACGGACTGGTAGATAACGCCAGGGAGAAGGGAAAGGGATGTGAGAGGAGGAGGCATCGGCTCAATGACATTGCGGACGCAATCGATCACCCTGGACCATTCAAGAACCTCGAGAAGAGCATTTGATCGTGTGAAGGCGGCTGTGGTTTGAGGAGGAAGAGGGGGATTATCATCAAAGAAGGTGGCAGGATTAGGCTCAGGCAGCGTAGGAGGCACGACACGTCCGGTGCTCGGGTTCCCGACCACTGCAAGATGAGATTCTCTACAAAATCTTGTCTGTAAGCTAGTTGAAAACGTTGCAGCCGACAAGAACCAAGTGATCCCAAGCATTACTAAGTGACGAAATATGAAACACGACGTTTGAAGCGTATGAAAAGTTTACGAGGCGGGGAACGCATCGCGCGGAGCTTCGACTCGGAAGTTTGTCCACCTCGGTGTCTGCTTGCCGCTACAGAGCCTGATCCTCAAACTCGGGTTGGTCGTCAACGTGACCGCGACGTCGCATCCCCTCAGATTGTCGTATTGGTCATACTGTACATGGTGTGCGGATGGGGTGAACAGAAAATTTGCCAG
This sequence comes from Boletales sp. KT-2023a, assembly GCA_038090395.1. Taxonomy (NCBI): domain Eukaryota; kingdom Fungi; phylum Basidiomycota; class Agaricomycetes; order Boletales; species Boletales sp. KT-2023a. The sequence continues at coordinate 17,032 of JBBPMP010000095.1, read as the reverse complement.
CGAGTTTATTGAAACGGCGATATTGGCATCGCACCCTGGCCCTTGTCGCATCCCCGTGGGTCATCGTGCTGGTCATGCATCGTGTGCGCGCAACAGGTCCGTACAACCCGCCCTCGTGTACGATATGGGCCCAGTCGGATAGATCAAATCGAAAAATCTACTTTTGAACGCGCGACGTATCACGGCAAGATGTTGTAGATATCTTTATTTATTTAAATTCATTGCAAAAGATCAAGTGAGCGTGCATGAAAAGGAAAAAATCACCGAGCATGGTACATAGATCGTGCCACGCAGCCATGATCAAAGAACGTCTAGTACTTGTATACCCTGGATGAGGTCGTTCAATACCGCTGGGGTCATCTCGTGTACTTGGGCGATGATCAAACACTCCGGGGAAATCCTCTCGTACGCGTTCTGCCGAGTGGGCGCAAGCAACAGCGCGCCAAACGGTTGTCTCAGCCGAGCAATGAGACCGAGGGCCCGCGACTCGTCCGCGTGTGGCGATGTAGGGGAAGGGGGTAGAAGGCCATCATCGAACGACGATCCCTCGACGTTCACTGCGGCCACGCCCTCCACGCCCATCTCAGATCTCGTTCCCGAGGCGCTCCCGCCGGTGTGTCGATCGAGGAGAAAGTCGATCCACGGGTGGACGAGATACAGAGTGGCCAGTCGAGATAGATCCAGCTTGGTCCTGATCTCGACGACTCCGAGCGATGTCGTTCGAGCACGGAAAACACGTTCTGACCCACTTCGAACTTGAATGGCTGATACACGACCGAGTTTGAAGGCGAGACACGGAAGCCTCATGCGTTGCCCCACGAAGATCGGCACATGAAGATGGTTGAGTTGGTTATACAACCCTGCAACCAAGTTCATGTCGACCCGAGACGCAAGCAAGTTTACAGCGATGGCTTCCAGGTGAACATTATGCACTCCTGACGGGAGCATCGTCGGAGACTCCTTGAAAACGGCGATTCGCGCCGGAAGGCAGCTGTTAAATTTGCCCGAAGCCCCCGTCCATGCGAGGATGCTCGTATTTCCCGAGCTCATCAGTAGCTGCGCCAAGAGTCGACCAAGCGCTTTGTTGCCTTCGCCGTATTGGACTCCCAAGGAGACAGAGAATATGCCGAGCAACGAGTATGCTTCGTCTTCGATTTCTTGCGTCTCCCGCGTGGAAGCCAGGCAAAGCTTCTCTCGGATATCCCATAGGCCGGGTCGAAGCGCAATCAACGCCTTTGCAGATACCCTGGTGGCCACCTCCATCTCCGAAATGATTTCAGGCGCCTGCTTGTGGTTGTTCATAGCGAGATCCAGGTAGGGTGTCCAATCTTGGGTGTAGAATCGAACCACCCGCGATGCATGATACTCCTGCAATGTCCACCCTCGAGTGTTCCAGATACTCTTCGTCATAGCACCCCGTTTCGACGAAGCAAGAACGTCAAGGAGGAAGACGATCGTCAACGCCGAGCCTTGGTACCACTTGAACATGCTGACCAGCGCTTTTTGGAGAACAGTGTTGTTTCTTCGATCAATACAGCATGTGTCGCTCCATGCCCAATTCAATCCAGCTTCAAGGGCAGTCTTGCAGAACATCTGAAGTTTCTTGTGAGTGGGTAACCCCTTGAGATGGTACACCACAGTCCCAACAACCTCCTCAAATGGCGGCTCGACTTCTTCCCACTTGTGAGAAAATGTAGCGTATTCGTAGTACTTCGTGACCTCATGTTCAATGGTAGCATGATCAACGTTTATGGCGATGGTAGAGATAAGCTCATGGAATATTGGTTGCGATTCAAACGAGGAAACCTGAGCCGGCTTGGCGAGCAGACGGCCTGTCTTGGTATTAATCAGCACTGGTGGTGATTGAGAAGTGGCTCGTTGGATGGCTGCACGAATGCTTTCATTGATCTGTTCTGGTGGAACACAGTGGCGACAGAGTTCTACAAGAGAAGGTCAACAGAGGAACAAAGAATTAACGATACCACTCTCACCTCGAACCTGTGGATCCGATGATCCCGACATTTTTGAGAGCATGATCTTGAATGCGTCTCTAGCATCATCATAACATCCCGTGCCATGTAATGCGACATGTCTCCTTTGATACCCCAAATATGAGGATGGATCGTGCCTGATTGCCTATAGAAACTTTAAGGAAATGGAAACGTGAAGGTGACACCGGGCTACCTCGTTTGCGTCATTCAGCGCATCTTTCCACAATTCTCTCCCCACATAGGCCTTACTGCGCTGAACAAGAAAGTTTTGTTGCATGGCAGGATTCAACGACAGCGCGAAGGTAAAGTGGGAGATTGCTTCGTCATATTTTCGATTTTCCAATGCAGTATTCCCAAATTCCGTTAACTTATTGCAACATCGCGATTTAAACTCTGAAAAAGAACGAATGGATCGCATGTGGAAGCTATACGATGGCACATGTACTCACCCTTGATCCACGCGATTATGGGCACGGTCTCTTTGGAAAAAGCGCTAAGGGTGTGTAGAAAAGCCTGACCCGCCTCCCGTACGCGATCGGCAGTGTAGAAGGCTTCACATAAACATTGTTGAATCCTCAAACCAACATCATCAAGTCTCCATCCAGTGATCTATTAAAAATAGTAACCAATTCCGACACAGGGTATTGTAGAAATTATTTACCAATGAGACGACCAACGGTGTAGGTCCGGTGGAATTAGACAATTCCCAATGGGCTCGAGCAACTTTCAACGACTGTATCACAAACTCGTGGTTATTTTGTTTTGTATGCTCATGCCCGATAAGAAGGTGCATATATGCCTACATGCAATATTAACGAGGGTACAAGTTAGACAATACTGACTCGCCTTGACCAGGTGGAACGATGAGTTTTGCTGCACGGCCTCGATGAGGTCGTCCACACGTGATATCGCATCATCATGTTCTCCAGTCATGAAAAGAACGACGGCCTAACAACAAAACAAGTGAAAATCAGAAGGGCAGCACAGTGCCAGAACAAGGGATGCACACCTTGATGAGGAAAATAGTCGCTTGGTGTGAATGGAAACGCACGCACGCGATGTCACACACCCGAATCGCCTCTTTCATATTCCCCTTTCCGACGAGTGCTACGCACTTTGCGATGTAACCGACAACGGATCGCTGAATCTTGATCGACTAATGTGGAATGGTGTCAATGCACTCATATGGGTGAGCAGAGAAGCAAGCACCTGTTCAGCGTCGTCAATTGCCGCATCCCAATCTCCCAAGCGTGCTCGGACGAGGGAACGAATGGCGATTTCACGATGTCTTGGGTAAGATGGTGAGGGCGCGTAGTCAAGCAACGCACCCGCACCCGCGAGTTGACCGGTCCACCACACAGTAAATGCCTCACCCTTGAACAAAAAATCGTTGTCCTGAGATATGAGCGGTGGGAGGGACGGCAGGAGATCCTACATGATGAACGGAAGAGGGGAGCAAGAAAAAAGTGAGAGGACTTCAATCCATAAATACTCGGAACCCTACATTTTGGACAATATATGCTAGGTTTTCAATGACGATTTGTCTCTCTGTAGCGATCGCAAAGAATTTGCAGTCTGGAGAGAACATGATTGAATCCAAGTTTTGATATCGTCGGATGTGACAGAGTGGAGAGTGCGTCGATGTGTGGCAGAACGTGATGGTATCGCTACTTGAAACGTACGCTATAATGTTCGTTTGTTGCAGTAGGGCAGAGCACCAGATGCGACTCACTGGTGACAGGAACTGGCCACTCCGAGACCGTAAATCCAGTAGTAGCATCGATTTCCTTGATTTCCTTGTCGGACACGAGGAAGACGTGGTCGTTAAACCAGTGAAGACCAATGTTATAATAAGGAATCGCGGGTCCGAGTGGTGCTTTGACGTCAAAGAGCATTTCGCCATGTTCGCTGTCCCAGACACCGATGGATTCTTCCGTGGCCGTTGCAATTCGGTTGCCATGAAGCGAGTACTTGGCCGTTACTATCTCACGAATGGCGCCAGCACGATCGTTGCGTTCATGGCGAAGTCTGAATACTTCCTTGCCAGTTCCAATGTCCCATCCGATGGTTATGCCGCCCCACACAGCAAGGATTCGAGTCGAGTCGCAGGGCGAGAACTCGACCGTACGGACCACGTGATCACCCATCCGACGTGCAAAGGCCTCTATGTGCGTATCGGCCCCCCAAACGAAAAGCGAGTCCACTGATCCACATCCTTCACCAAGGTCCCATCTTGTCGCCGCCATGATGTATTCGCTGCCCCTGGAGACAGCTACATGGTACACACCATGGCCATGTTCTGTGTTTATTGTTGTGACTCGCTTGCCATCTTGAACCCGCCATACACAAACACCTTGGTTGCCACCACCGACGAGATGCTCGCCATCCGGTGTGAATGCCATGCTATAAATCCAGTCCTCAGGTTCGATCTCGATGGGAGATGAACCATCTAGTCCAATGATCAGTTCCAACGCAGTTTGCTTTGTCAGTCGGTACCTACCCGAGCCACTCATGCTAGGCGGTAATCAATGAGGATCCTGGAGATATGTAGCCCAGTGGTCTGTTGTTCTTTCCTCCAGCTGAGCCTGGCTGTGCTGATCTCGTGATACAGCCTGGGGAATATGTTGTCCCTGTACCCACGCAATTGTTTATTTCCCATTACCCTCCATAATGATATCAAAGTCGTTTGCGACTCCCTGTGCAAGCGACACGGAGTGCTGGCGCCGCGGCTCTCTCCGCCACCACCTCGTGTGCTGGGCAGAGGTCATGGTAGCGGCTTGGGCTGCTCGCTTTTCCACCCACCCACCCACCTCACCCGCTGGCAAGTAACGACCACAAAAAGTAAGCACCCTATTTTGTCCATTACAAGCTTTCCTCGTGTAAGAGAGAACTCCTGCCCGATGCCCAGTCCACCCAGCGCAGCTCGCTCTCCCCGCAAGGGTCTTGCTTCGGGCCGGAAAACCCTCCAGGCTTTCGCCCACCTCATGTAACACTGACTTCATGTACGCCTAGTACATGAGCCCTTCCTCTCCCTCTCTCCCTCCCTCTCGGCATGAGAGTAGAACTATGCACGGATATTTGATCATTTGATCAAGTGCTTGCTTGCTTCCGCCACACGACCGTCCAGTGGATGTAGGCAAGTCCGATTTTGTCATGGCGCTCATCACACATCTGTGCTCTCGGCCAGATATGGAATGTGACACAAAAGTCTCCAGTGCTGATGCTTAGATCCTGGGAACCATAATCGTATTATACTGCAGACGGTCGCCTGTGAAACACGGCATACTGCATCTTGGCTTGAAATCGATCTCCCAAAGAAACTATCTGGCTGCCAACTTGGGCACTCCGATCACTCTCGCGCTGATGTGAGTTGGTGACGCAAGACTGCAGGTTCGGACAATATCATTTGTAAAGTACTTTCAAAAGTCATCTAGACTTGCCACCTATTTGAACAGCATCATAACATGACAACTCACTCTTTTCCATCCTAATTCGGAGGTTGGACTCATAGTATCATTGGCCTGTGCAGGACCCACTGGCAGCATACCATCCAGCATAACCAACAGAGAGAGGGACTGTGGTCAACGGTCAATGCGCCGAACAGGATTGTGGATGACAAAAACGGTCACTTGATGTGGGATGCGGTGTTTCATCCTCAGCCCACCCAAGCAAGCGACTGACAAGGTCCTAGTGTCTCCTTGGTGCGCGGTATACCAGGTACCGCTGTCCATATGCGACCCGGCCCCGTGTGACATTTTGATTCGACAGCACGAACTTATCGATCGTCCGAACGCGCGCAGATTGGCAAGCGGAGGGCTTCGCTCGGTCACGACGCACCAAAAATCAATCATACGTATCGCGATCCTGGAACCAACGTGCCGCGCGCCCCCATTCCCATGTTCGGATTCGCGCCCGATACGCGCTTGATGGACGTTCGGCTCGACGGTAGGCCTTGTGTTGCCATGTTCATGCCGTGTGTACATAATTCAATGAAGAACAGCCCCCACAAGGGAGGAGTTCAGGGTTACATGAGAAATTTGAAAAACAAGACACACCCGTGCGATATCCAAGATCGGCGGTCCAATCCGCTCTCAGTCCAAAGCAAAAGAAGCATATATGGGGGTTAGGGAATGAGTCAGCCGAGATGGGGGAATAAGAAACAGCATCGTATGTCTCCTTGCAGATACAGTTAGCTATACTTGACAACCATGGTGGTCTCGATAGTTGGTTTTAGACTTGGGTGCGGGAATGATACGTCCTCCCGCCCCCACAAAGGGTTCGATTGGGAACTACATCAATGAACACATCGCTTTGTCGTGATGTACTCACCACGAGCCCAAACTTGGAGCGGCACCACAATGTGTTTGCATGATGAACTCGAAGGCGTTTCAGCCGGCGGGTCAATATAAAATTGTCGTAGATGAACAACACACATGAAACGAAAACTTCACGCAAGATTTAGTCAACCCACGCTCTAATCCCGATCTACACACGATGCAGAAGAGAGCATACTAATCCGCCGCAAGCTCGAGCTTGATCTTGGCAATAGCTCCGGCAGGATTCAAGCCCTTGGGGCAGGTGCGCGAGCCTGAACAATAGTAGGTGAGAAACTCAAATACATACGAAGGCAACGATCAAGAACGAACAGTTGAAGATGGTATGACACCTGTACATGCTCATCTCGTTCTGAAGCTGCTCCTTTCTCTCTGCTCCGTGTGCATCCTACATGTCCGACCCAATTGCATGAGTCTAACTGGAAACGATGATAACGCGACATGACACGCACCCGAGAATCTGCAATCCAGCGATATGCTTGCATCAACGTCGCAGGTCCGAGGTACTCATCCTGATTCCACCAATAAGACGGACAGCTGGTTGAGCAACAAGCACAGAGGATACACTCGTAGAGACCGTCTAGTTTCTTGCGGTCTTCTGGTGATTGCAGGAACTCCCCTTTCTCGGGTGGGTTATCATTCTGGAGGTAAGGTTTGATAGATTTGTACTGCTTGTAAAAGAGAGTGAGATCGGGAACAAGATCCTTGACAATATACACTAGTCGGAGTCAAGTACGTGAGTTTTACAAAGGGGAGAAGGAACAAATTACCGACTGTGCGGAAGGGGGTAAATCTTGGTGTCTTTGCCTGCATTCCGGTCAATACGACAGAGACACGCGAGGGTGTTTTGCCCGTCAATGTTCATAGCACAAGAACCACAAATGCCCTCTCGGCAAGAGCGCCGAAAAGTCAGCGTAGGGTCCATCTCGTTCTTGATCTTGATGAGCGCGTCGAGAATCTGTGCATGCCGTCACGTCACGGAGTGAGACGGAAGCGAAAGCTGAACCGTACCATGGGACCTGTTTGGTTGAGGTCAATAGTATAAGATTGGAGAGTAGGTTTCTTCTCCGGTTCGTCTGGATTCTGGGGCACATGTTGAGGGTCCATTGTGAAATAGACGAATGTTACTCACCCAACGGTAGATCTTGAACTCCTTTAACAGCGTCGGTCTCTCTGTTGGCACTGCCTGCGACCGGGCGGCAGAAGTGGTAAATGTGCGCAACGAGGCGCGAAGTGTACCACGAACAGGCGAAAACGCGAAGACTCCCTGCATGAGTGTCGTGGTCAACGTCGACAACACGCTCGTGAATATACACACATATGCTCGGCGTTACCGGATTCCGCCGTAACCAATCATAATCGAGCTAATTACAAAACAATCGGGGAATGAAAATGGGAGGCGCTGGGCCGGGCCGGGGCAGCCGTGGCCAGGCACCCCGGAGCCTAACATAAATAAGGTCGTAAACGATGATGCGAATGCTCGACCGGCGCATCAATGAAGAATCGCTATGCATTCTTGCAGGATACCGCGCATAGTATACCTTTTGCCTGTCGCATATACTGACCCTCAGTCGCTGGGGTCCCCTCATCTATTCAAATACACTCATGATGACACAAAAATAAATTCCGCGAGATTGATTGGCTCAAGGCGTATCCCTAAAGCCCATCAAGTACTCCATAATTTGAAACGCGGCCTAACGACCACATGATTAGACAGGCGAAAAGCGCAGCGATCAGCACACTCACCACGGGCGCAAACTGAGGTACCATGTGGCCGCTGAGAGCCACTTCATAATAGGTCAGTCCACGTTCCGAGTGCATGTTACCGTATGCACCGACACCATCCACGATGAAACTGTCGTTGGCAATCGGTGTTTGGAATCCTTGTAATCCGTTCCCTGACAGGCGCGTCATTAGGTATCATAGACGTCTTTCATGACGCAGTATAATGCTTACATGTCATGCTTTTTCCGCAGGACGGGGAGATGCAAATGGTCAATAGTGTCCAGAACTGTTTCAAAAGTCAAAACCTACTTTTGAATAACGATACGGGTGCTAGAGGATGTATTCAATAATCGGTAACCAGACAGGGAAATACGATTGAAAAGACATACCCTTCCGCGATCAATATGAAATCCGCCAACCCATGAACGATCACAGTCCGCACGTTTTTCTCAATAACAGCCGGGAGCACTGAGAATGCAGGCGGTAAACTCTGGTCTCCATCAGGGAACACGTTGACGTTCGAACACTCGGTCCAGTGGGTATCAATGGGTGCATGGATTGCTTCTTTCACTTCCTTTCGGTTGAAATAAATAGGTGATTGCTTCTGCGGGAAGGAACCTCTACGCAACTGCGTCAGCCTTTTTTCAGCCAGGAACAAGAAGCACTCACGGGAAGCCGAGAACATCCCACAGTATTGGATACTATAGGATCTACATTAGCTTTTCACCGTCACTAGGATCACTGACACTTGCCGTATCCCAAATACGATAGATGTTAAACGCCGGGTTGATTATCAATGCGTTGTTGAAGATATTATCCCAAACATCACATCCTGGTGCGAATTCGGTCGAATCGCCTGGCAGAGGAAGGAGGCCCGTCGGCGGGTACTTCAGGTACGTGGAAACGTAGTCGGTGTAATTGCAACGAGCGGCTTTCCGATCGAGGTGATCCAAGTAGGTTTGGCTAGTGCGAATTCAAACGAGAACGTAGGAGAGGCGGGATAACTGCCTTACTTGAAGGAAAATAGGCCTTTATATTTGTGTACGAAGTCCACTGCAGGGATCTCTTCTTGTACAACATCCCACGACAACGATGCTGCACGGATGTCGTTAGCGCATACAGGCGTTAATTTATCGAAAGCACTAGGGCACGCACGATCACTAATCCAAATTCCCTGGAGCGACAGATCCAAGAGTGTTGGATTCCCGTAGATATAGTTTGCAATGTCTATAAGACGATGAGTCCTGTTAACAGTCTGAATTTGGCGACTAACATGGAACATAAGTGCCAGCATACTGGCCAAATACTATTGTTAGGTCGTCATTTCGTCGGGTAAGGCATCACTCACACTTTCACCCGTTAACCAGAGATTCTTCCCCTTGAGCTCGGAGAATACTTCGAGGAACTGCTGCATAAATCCGACGAGCTGTTCGGCCAGTTGGTCCTCGTTCTGGATATTTGGCGTTCCTTGTGAGAATCCAGTACCGACGGGTTGCTCAACCCAGAGAACGGAGGAAAGATTAGTCCAGCTGTATTCGTTGACCGTCGGTTTTGCCTGGCCCCAAGACCACGAAAAGGGCTGAAAGACTATGTTTAGCATGCCACCCAGTCGTCGAGAGCGCAGATGCTAACCCCATTCTCTTGAAGAAGACCCTCGAGCGAGGAACAGCCTGGACCACCATTCGTCCTTAAACACGATCAAATTAGTACTCGGTGGTTGAAATACATGACTATACCAGAAAATGAGGTCATCGAGGCTCCCTTCAGGACCTGGGGGAAAGAACCAGAAGAAAAGCTGTATGCAACAAAATCAACATCGCCCAACACAATTGTGTATCTACGGTTGGCATACCTGACGAGTCTCGTTCGCATTTCCACTTATTGGCAGTAGACCAGCCCAACTGGGACCAACATCAAAATCGACGAACGGGAGGGCACTGCCGTTGACCCAAAACTCTGACAGGATCACGTAAAACATGAGCCAATCCAGAATCCAAACTGGGACTATTCACTTACCAGACGCCTTAGGATTCGTGAACGTGATGTTCTGAACTCCAGCTCGTTTGACGTAGGTGGAACTTGAGACAGTAGGTCCAGGACTACGTTGCCATCGCTTTGCAGCTTCTTCCTGATGCACCCTCACCTCGTCCTTGCGCATCATCCGCGCTCCCGCGGTCTTGGCAACCGCGAGAAGTGCCACCAATATTGCTGAGGCAAGCTTGAGTACAACCATCCTCGTTGTTCAATGATACAGTGCCTGTTGGCCAGTGAGCAAGATATGAAGGACGAAACACGCATGCCAGAATGCCTGCACATAATATATCCGTATTACACCCAAAGACGATACTTATTTATAGCTCCCACAAGTCTTCCCATGAACCAGCCAACCGAGAGAATTATTCTTGGCGCCAAGCGCCAGTGTACCCACAAGGAGCAGTACAATCATGTGAGAGGCTATCAAGGAAGAGCACGCGGTATTAGGCCCTGCCGCGGGGGCCGGTAGTGTTGCGGTAGCGTCATGCGTACCCGCCACGGGTGCAACTTGCGTATCTATAACCGGGAAATCCCGGGGTTCGCGCTCGCTTACCGCATATGGCAAATGCGAGTACACGTCCGACACCGACGCCGAACGACTCGGATGATTGCTCTCGACGAACACGCGTCGCGTTCTCGTCCGGACAGAACGGAAGGTTTGTCAACGGCACTATCGACCTGAGTGGCACTGATTGCTGAATTAAAAATGTGAGCGTTAGTCCATGGTACATAGACTACACTAATGCTAGAGCTCAAGGAGTCTATGCAATTGAATTCCTGCGAACACGTACCGACGCTATACGTCGGGCATCGACGTTCGACGGTCGAACGACGGCCATGATCTTGATGCATGTCGATGCCACGCAAAACCGACTTTAGGTCCGCCGAGCGTAAGCGAGGCGCGGCAAAAAAACAAAGCAAAAAATCCAAACGAAAGATACGGTATGGTGCTGCCGACCAATGCGAAACCCACAAACAAAACAAACAGAACTGGCCAATCAGAACACGCCATTTCTGTTTGTTTTCACCTAACGCTACTTATGCCACTTTATTCCACTTTACAGTGTTTACACCACTTTTCTACACTTTACGCGCCTATCCCGCATTGTATGCAGCCATTTAAATAGATTTTATTGGGTCCCGCGCATTTTTGGGCACGACGGCGCCCATCGAATGTACTACGAAGGTGGCGCGAGCAACAGCGAGCACGGAACAGCAAAGGGGCAAAACAAAAAAGGAAAGGAAATCCGGCGATTGTCGGTCCAATCACGTGTTGCACAGCATGTGTGTTTTTCGACATAAGATTGCATGACGCAGAATCCAAATACTAGTATCACTGGTTGAGCGAAAGCCGGCAGAAACCTTGTTTACCACAGTAGCATGTAACGGGTGAATACGGTATATTTACCTTCAACAACTGTCCTTATCAGATTGGCATGTTATCCGACAGTCATCAGCAATGAACAGTGCATAATGGCAGGACAAAACAGCATTGATATAGATCATGTGTAGACCTTTCTTCGCCTGTCCAGATCGAGGTTAATCAGAAGATAAACGCAGTGGTATTTTCAGCGAATGCTGAGTATTTTACCACTGGTAGTAGATACAGCGCTAGTGTGTGGCGAGTGCACGATGGCAAGCTAGTCAAGACGCTTCCCGCAATGGAAGTGAGTTGCTCTCTCGCTGTCTCCAGGAACGACTCCAGATATATCGTAGTTGAGACAGGATCGGGCAAGGTGTTTGTGTGGGATGCAAGCAAACACATACAAAGAAATCTTCTGGCGACGGTTGTCTTCCTCTATCCGCAAAATGGATTTTCGCCCGATTCGACTCAACTCATTGTCGCATCGGACGACGGTAAAGCGACTGCGTGGAACATTCAATTTGATCAACCCGTGTTCATACTTGACCATCAAGAACGTGTTACGGCCGCGAAATACGCGCCACAAGGGGATCGAATCGCGACGGCAACCCCAGAACGCGTTCGAATCTGGGACAGCAAGAACGGAAGCTTGCTCGTCGACGCTAAGGCGAAAATAATCCCGGAATACAACTCTGGCATCTGCTGGTTCGATAACCACCTCTTGGTCATATCCGACCATGAAATCAAGGAAATTGATGCTTCCACCGGATCAACGCCTTCAGAGTGGTCTGTTCCAGATACGGACTACCACTACGCATGCATTGACCTACCTCGCCACGGGAAGTTCATGGCATGTACTACTCACGATACCGTCGCGATCCGGGCACACGGCGGACGCCTACTCAACTCGGTCTTTTGAAACAATCTTACGACATCTCTGCAGTCGCCTTCTCTCCGGATGACCGACTTCTTGCGATTGTTGCGCGGGGCGACAAAGTTATATTTGTACGTCTATCGGATATTGACGTTGTGAGTTTCATATACTGTTGGAGTGTGGCATCTAAAATGAGAGCCTTACCCCAATCCGCCTTCTTCACAGCTCGACGCTCTTACCAGCCGCAGGAGAGGTTTCCGACGACATGTCAGGGTATATTTGGATCTAGTTCAGGGAATCTCGAAAAAGATCACGCAAATACCACGGAGAATATCCTCCCGATCACGTAGAGGAACCAGCACCGCCGATTTAATCAAGATCACAAGACCTTGAGGGAAACGCATACAAGGATGCTCGAGATTGTGAGACACCGAGTACACGATACTTTGCACACAGACCAATATCCCCCGGCTGACAATCCCGGCTAGCGCACCGCTACCTCTCTCCGCGAAAAGGCAAGTCAACAGACACAGCCTTTATCAATCCACCTATGAATTCGGAACAGTAACCGGGGTTTGAGGAGGACTTATGGATGTTTGCCCCGGTGGGTATACCCATTAGCACAGCTCAAAGCACCGGCTGTAATGTCGCCGAGTCTCATTCTGATTCGGTCGAACTGTTTTATCTCGATTGGTGAAGCTTCGACTAGATTCAAATTTCTCGTTCCCGCCAACAACTTTCCCCCTCTCCACACCCGTTTTGTCTCAGCACATTTCCACTTCATCTCACCAAGACTACCATGAGCGGCAAAGACTTCTCTGGAAAGAAAGTCGGCCGCTATCTACTCTCGTCCCTCCTGGGCTGCGGTGCGGCTGGCAGTGTCTATCAGGCTATAGACATATCGCTGAAAGATTCGCCTACGTTCGCTATCAAGTGTGTCCCAGAAAGCCACAGTATCCGACGCAGGCGTCAGCAAGTTGCGGAGATGGTCAACCACGATGCCGTGGCCTGTTTCCCGCACGTCATCATGCTGTTTGACTCTTTCGAAGAGGACAACTACTTTTTCTTCGTCTTTCCGCTGTGCGACATGGACATGTTCAAAGCGATCTGGAAGGATAGGGTGTATTGGAGGAACGACGTTCTCATCAAGGAGGTGTTTGTGCAACTCCTGGACGGCGTATTTGCGTGTCATCAAAAGGGCGTTTTCCATCGGGACCTCAAGCCTGAAAATATCATGTGCAACGCGGACGGGAAGAACGTTCGTATCGGAGATTTCGGTTTATCGTCCAACCGCCGTCTCTGTCGAGACGGTGGATGTGGCACCGCTGCATATATGAGTCCGGGTGAGTCGTCTTTCCAGCCAACGGAATCCTGCACTTACACGCACCACAAAGAATGTTTCGATGAGAATTTAAGCTTCTATTATGGGGAGCCGGTGGACATCTGGTCGCTGGGGGTGATTCTCTTCAACATGGTCACCTGTGGTAGCCCGTGGGAGGAAGCCAGTCGGACGGACAAGAAATACATGGGGTTCATGACCAAGAAAGACCATCTGGTGTGCACGTCGCCGATTTCCGAGTCGTTAAGCACGCTCCTGGATCAGATCTGGCATCCAATGCCTCTGAGACGGCTACCGATCCCTGCGATCCGAGAAGCCATTCTGGAGATCGATACGTTCTACAAACCCCGTCGTTCGTCCTCCGATGTTTCGCCGATATCAAAGGAGGTGGTTTCGCCTGTGTTTGACCCGTATGTTTATTCCATTCCCCTGTCTAGGATAGCATGGAAGCTGATATTTTGTGTAGTCAGCAGACGTGCGTCACCCTTACGGATGAAGGAAAAGGGAAGGCCCCATGTGATATGAGCCCGAGCGAAGACACCCTGCAGGATATTCCATTGAGTCAGTTGAAACTGCACTCCAAGAGCTCTCACGGGGTAACGATGTCTTAAAATTTTTCCTTGGACAGGTGTTATGGGACGGACATTGATTCATTGTATTCATAGCAATAAATACGATGCAGAATGAACATGCGGAGCTGATTCTGTTGATGCTAAAGCAAAGTACCGCCTGTGATGTCATTCCAAATGTATTGCGGCAATTCCCGACGGTTCGGATCAAAAAATTTGGAACGCCGGCTCTTTCTGGTTCCACGATCACGGCCGGCGCTGTGCCGAATTCAATGTTACAGTAAGTCACCTATTTTCAAGACAGGGGCTAATCCGGAACTGTTTCGGTTATAGAGTGAAACTTCTAGGATTTTTGAGTTTTAGGGCTCGAGATAACTCTATGAGTCTATCGACCCCACCCAATCGGGTGTGGCTGATAGAGTCGTCATGTATAAAAGGCTGGTCTACCTGAGGTCGAGGGCCTTCATCACTCGAGTGATAATATTTTTCCAACCCTCATCTTCTCTGTTCGACATGATTCCCACTACTCCTATCGCCTTTGTGGCTGCGATGTTCTTGGCCGTCGTTAACGGCGCTGCCGTTCAACGTGATGGTACTTTTGTAGGTCGATTGGTGTACGCCGTTAAAGATGCTGAGCTGAATTTCCCTTGGACTAGACCTATATGACCCCTCAGCCTACGTCTCCCTCGCAGGCCGGCGGTACTACCACCACTGCTTCATATCCCACGACAACGTCTACCCCCTCGGTGACATTGCCTACTACGACGTCTACTCTATCGGTGACATATCCTTCCACGGCGTCTATAACCTCGTCAACATATCCTACCACCTCGTCGACCCCCACCTACCCTACTACATCGTCTACCCCCACTACAACGTATCCTACCACATCATCTGCCCCTTCGACAACATATCCCACAGCGTCAACCCCCACCACAATGACTACCCCCACCACGACGTACCCTACCACCGCGTCTTCTCTAACCACGCAAAGCATTCCCACTAAAGCTTCTATTCCTGTCACAAGTGCTGCTCACTCCAGCGTATACGGTGTTCCCCCGACAGAGACATCAACACCATCAAGTACCCCGAACATCACATATCCTACTACGGCGGTAAGCACTGCGCAATCATCCGGCCAGTCTTCTGTTACGCCCGTATACTCTACCAAGTTCCCAAAGTCTGTCCCTCCCGTCTCGAGCCCCAGCGCTCCCGCCTCGAGCATCACCGCGGCTCCTACGCCGACTCTCTGCACTGGCACGGCCAGCTGTGATGGTGTACAAAAGTGGCAAGCTTCTTTCGCGGTAAGCGATTCCACATGAAAAGGTGCTGAGCGACCGCACTCACTCTTTTGGTAGTACGACGCCGGCGACCGGGTAATCTTCGACAACCAGTTGTGGACGGCGACGCAGTGGACGTACAATAACGCGCCGCCCATGCACCCCGATCAGTGGACTTGTGCGGGCTTTTGCGCTCAGCCTATCAAGAACAAGGCGGACTGCACTGGCGTGGCCGCCTGGCAGAGCACCGTCGCGTATACCGCCGGAAATACGGTCGTTTTCGATGGCTCTCTTTGGTCTGCCGTGCAGTGGACGCAGTCGAACAGCCCTGGAGATACCTCTGGCGTGTGGCAGGATTTAGGTGCTTGCGCTTGAACGAAGCAAGCTCGTGTGTCCAATCTCAAGATATCTCTTAACATGTCCAAGAAGTATAGTCGTCTCTTTTTTTACATATTGTGCATCATGTTGTATTTAAAACCTTTCACTCTCGTCTCTTCAAGTCGAATGTAGCAATTAAATATTTTTTGATAGAAATTATTGAATGTTCAGCACAGCATCAGTCTCTTGTTGCGTGATTTGACACCGAACTTGAGTTTGATCTTTTGAACGTGAACGTTCTCGAGTCTTGGTACCTACCTCACCTTCAAGTTTAATACGTATGGTCGCATGTGGTTCAAAGAGCGAATCATAGTAGCGGAGGAGTGCAGAAGAATCGGGGTTCGTCGTGCGGCAGAGGTGTGTTTCCGAGTTATTGTATATCCAAATCAGACCTAGGAGTAGGGGGGAGGGGGGCTGAAAGGTTGCCAAAAAGCGCTTGTCAACGTAGCGGCATCTCGGACGAGCGAGCGTATGCCATTCGAGTCTCGGGAGAATGTATTGGATGAAATCAGGATTCGTGTAGCCATATACTGTACCCCAACTGCTTGCCCCTCCTCGACCATTCAACTTGAACCCTGACCTGACAATACGACTAGGAATGATGACGAGGAATGTTCACCGCACGCACGAAATGGCATCCGCCAGTAACCATCTGACGCACGATAACATAACAAAGAACAAAACGGGCTGCAATAGAGCCGTTTGCGCTCAACGACGTGGATTCATACCTATACGACTCGGCAGGGAGCAAAATCGCTTCCTGCTAGCCCGGTGACAGGTTTGCACAGTATAGCGTATGTACTAGTAAGCGGATCATCGGAATCGATACGCCTGCGCCATCAAAGCACATCGAGCACCCGCACACTCTGGATCAACACCTTCATGATCTCCGGGGTCAGCTCGTTCACCTGAACGGTGATCAATGACTCGGATCCAACTCTCCTGTATTCTTGCACGTTCTGACGCGTCTGCGTAAGTAAGAGTGCCCCAAACGGCTGTCTGAGTCGAGAAACGAAAGCTAACACGCGCGACTCTTGTTCCGCGGGTGATACAGGGGAGGGGGGAGGAAGCGACTCGTCGTCTTCGTCAAACGATGGTGCTTCGCTTTCTACGGGGGACGTCGACTCGGACACCTCTAAATCCGC